>NGBS01000047.1:0-39653 GCA_002245135.1 Proteromonas lacertae
TTTTTTGGATTTGGTGCAATTGTTGGACCTTTTGTAGTAGGTGGAATGAAAAACTATATGAATGAATCTTATAGAAGTGTTTATTATTTTACTCTTCTTAGTTTTTTTTATTTGGTTTTGCTTCATTTTCTAGCTTTGAAATAACTGAAGTTGAAAATAGTGAATCAGTTATGAATATAAAAACATCATAAAAGATCCAATGGTTTGGTATATTGGCTTTATATTAGGCTTAATGGAAATATGTGAATTAGGAATAGCTAATTGGAGTGGATTATATTTCCATGATGTATTTGGAATGGATGTAACAAAGGAAGGAGCTTGGTTTTCATCTGCTTATTATTTTACATTTACATTAGGAAGATTATTCTTTGGATATTTTGTTGAAAAAATAGGATATATGAGATCATTGTATATATGTTGTTTAAGTATAATTGTTATAATGATAATATCATTTTTATTGGTAAAAATGGTATTTATTTATTGTTATTTGTTGGATTACCAGTTGGACTAAATTGGCCAATTACTATGTCAATAGGAGTGAAAATATGGAAAGAAAAAGCACCAATCAATTCTTGTTTTATTATATTCTTACAATCTACAATAAATTCATTATGCCAACTTGTTATTGGAAATTTAAATAAATATATTGGACCTGGATGGGGATTTAGAAGTATTGTTGTTTATGTGTTTATTACATTCATTTGTTTGGTCATTTTAAATAGATTTATTGGTAAGACATTAGATGAAGCTCATGAAGAAGAAATTAAGATGAAAAAGAGAATAAAGATAAGGAGAAAAGAAAAGAGAATGAAGTTAATAATTAACCAATCACTTATAACTGGAGAAATTTAAGTTAAGGTATTTATGATATATATTTTGTTGTTTTGAATATTATTAAACTCAGTTAAAAGAAATAATTACAGCAACAATTAAATTATACTGATTTTACTATTCTTTACTAACTCATCCAACTCTTTTCTAATCTTCATCAAACTATTAAAATATCTTTCATATCGAGGAACTAATAGATTTATATCACTTGATATTTTAGATATTGCTGGATAAGAAGCTGTAATATACTCTGCCTGTTTGAATGCTTGAAGAGTTGATTCTGGATGTGAAAGAATAATAGCGGAGGATAAGAAAAAGTTACAAAATGTCTCTTGATATTCTGGTTGAATAGATATAAAACCTTTTGAATAACTATTATAATTTACTAAATAAATAACAAATACTCTTTTTGAAGTTTTTCAGCTATTTTATCACTTTTAGATACTGTATCTCTGATCTATTTAGTTGTAAAAACAGAATTATGTGAATACAATTCGATTAATGTATGTAATACTGCCTATTTGCTGTGATAAAGATTTTTCTGATATTATATCTTTATATTGTTCTTCAAATTTTTGCTTTTCTAATTTTCTTGTCAACTAAGAGATTAAATTACAAATATACTTCGTAGTATGTTGTAAAAGCCTTATCTAACTCTTTTAATACTTCAATATATGTCGGAATAGGAATTTTTATATCATTTACTTCCTATACTGATAAACATATGAAAATACTTCTTCAATATTGTATTTCTGATTTAAATACTCTAAACCATTAAATGATTTTTTTCTGTCATCATCCCAAACGTTCTCACTCTCTTCCATTTCGAAAATAAATTCAAATTTTAAAATAAGCTTGATTTTGATTTGAAAGTCAGAAAATTAAAATGCCAAGATTTACAGTATATTAACATACTAGTAATTATTTATAGATATTAATCGTAGTACTATTGTTTGGCCTAGCTATTTGTAATGATGGAAAGAGGATTTGGAGATAAATATGACTGGCATAATCTTGAAGATGGGTTTAAAACTATCAAAAGAACAGAACAAAGTTGCTATGATAGTGATTCATAAATCATGGTGTGGAGCTTGTAAGAGACTTGCTCCTCAATTTGCAGAAAGTGAAGAGATATTAAATCTAAGTGCACAGTTTGTTATGATAAACGTTCAAGATGATGAAGAACCAAAAGACAAGTTATATGCTCCAGGTATGTAAAATTTATTTTAATTCATGAATAGATGGTGGTTATATTCCAAGAATTTTGTTTATGAAGCCTAATGGTGAAATAATATATGAGGCAAATAGTGGAAATAAAGGATACAACTATTTTCATTCATCTCCAGCTAGTATAGTGAAAGCCATGGAATATGCTCTTGCCAATTCATAGATTATTATATTAATAAAAAGGTAACATAAATAATTATGTTTACATTCTTTTTTTAATAGATTTGATTAATAAATATCATACATTCATTTCTTTACTGCTATAAAGAAATAATGATCAACTTATTATACATATATATCCACAATTACATAAATATCCATAATTAAATATTTTCCCTTAAATAATTCAACAGTATCTTCATTATATGATTATTTTAGAGTTTCGGGTATTAATATATTCATGTGATAGTTTAATAAAGTATAAAAACAAAAAATAAGAAAATTTATAGATTTGGCTTGATTTGCTTTGAAAATAAACTAAAATTTCTTAACAATGGAAGGATTTGAATGTATAAGTGGTGAATATTTAGTATATTAGAATGATATTTAATATAAAATAGCTGATAAAAGTGATAAAGAAGAATGAGTTATCTGTTTTATTAGAAATAAAAGAAATAAAAAGTAATAAGTTAAAGTTTGTGAAGATTTATTGCCGAAATAATGTGAACTTGAGATGTGTAGACGATTTTGTAGAAAAGTTAGAAAAATTGAGAGAATTACAAATTCCCAATGTTTTGATGTATGAAAAATACATAATTAATGAAAAATATGTTATATTGATAATGAAAAAGTATGATAATAATTTAGAAGGGTTAATGTTAAAGAAAGAGTTAAAAGAGATAGAAATAAATGAAATAATGTTAAAATTGATAAAAGCTATAAAGATATTACAAGAGAATGGTATGATATATAACAATATCAAATTGAATAATTTACTATTGGAAGAAGATGGAGATATAATGATAGTTGATAATTTAAAGTATTTATTATTGAAGTATAGAATTGATAATATAAAAAGTGATACGGATGATATAATGTATTTAAGTCCAGAAATACTAAATAAAGAAAAAATGAATATAAAAAGTGATGTGTGGAATATAGGAATGGTATATTATACATTATTGACAAAAGAAAATCCATGTAAAACTGATTTATCATGTTTTTCAATAATACCAATAACTTCGTTTAGATATGAAAATAATAAAAAACTGAATCAATCATACAATAATATTTTATCTAAATTACTCACAGTGGATGAAAAAAATCGAATGACAATTGATGAATTACTGTTCCAAATAAATATGATTTATTTGATGGAATTATTGGTAGAAGAGGAAAAAGAAAAAGCAAATAAATTAATGAGAGAAATGACAAATAATAATTCTCAAAAAGATAATTGTGAAATGTATGAGATGATAGGAGATTATTATTATGATAATGTATATTTGAATTATTTATTGAATGATTAGGAAGATTATGTAGAAGCGCATTCATGTTATAAAAACGGATTAAAATATGCTATGACATATAATGAAAAAGAATTCTTTTATAATAGTTTAGGATGTTGTTATACTGATATGGTATATAGATATAATAAATAATATTGAATAGAAACATTACAATAAAGCAATTACATGTTTTAAAAAAGCTTTACTATTTTGTTCACCAAAAGAAAATAGTGATAAATTTAATATTTTAAATAATGGAAATATTATAAATAATGGAACTATAATAAATAATGGAAATAACGTTGGTTTTCCAATTATATGTACATTTGTTTCAAAAAACTATTTATCAAAAGATGTAAAATCATATTCAAGTAAAGAAATGAATTATTATAGTATAGGAGAATGTTACAGGAGGATGGTATACTCTAAATATCAATAACTTGTAATAGAATCATTATGCAAATGCAGTTTCTTATTACAAAATCGCATTGAAATATTCTATATCAGATGAAAATAAAGAAAAAAATAATAGAATGGTAGGAGATAGCTATTATGAATTGGTATGCATATTATTCTAATTGTTACTAGAAGGATTATGAAAAAGCAATTCCTTACTTTTTAAAAGCAATAAAATATCCTTCATCATACGAATATAGAGGATTCAGTTGTAACAGTTTAGGTTGTTGTTATTATAATTTAGTATATTCATTAATATTAAGCTAAATAGAAAAATTATAATGAAGCAGCAAAATATCATCAAATGTCTTTAGAATGTTCATATAATGAAAATGATAAATACAACGAAGCCATAAATGTAGCAAATTGTTATTTAATGTTGGGAGATAAAGAAAAGACAATTCACTATTTAAATGAAGTAAAAGAAGATATATGCGATGATTATACAAAATATTTGTATAATAAAGCAATGGGAAATTATTTTCTTATTATTGTATTAATTGTTTTCTAATATATTTTGTAAATAGAAAGAAAAAGAAAAGAGCATTGATTATTTGGAAAAATCCTTAAAATATGCTAGTTATGATTATGAAGTTGAAGATATTAATTCATTATTAAAAGAATTGAATTAAAGAAGTTAATATTCTTCCATAATTACACCATTTTACTATAAAGATATTCTATATTGCAATTTTAACACAGTTATGTTAATAATGAGAATGCGTATGAAAATGTGTATGAATAATACCAACATAACAATACTTATATATAACATTAATAAATATCCTTCTTTTTAATGGATTTGGTTAATATAGCAGCATAAATCATTCTATATCAATAATAATAATAAAATCATACAAATGTAACAATTTTATTAAGTGCAACACATGCATAATGATCAAATATACCTTTTATTTCTAATACTGATTTACCAGAGACAAGATTGATAAGCTGTTGTCTTTCTTGTATATTTAAATTATTATGAATCATTCCTAAATAATCCTATCAAATATAAATTATTATTACCATAAACCATACACTAATAACAGTTTGAAGAGTGAATATATCTGGATATCTAGTTATAAATGATTTTGTAGCTGATTTTATTATTTCAGTATTAAAACAATCATAATTTGAAGATATACCAAAGAATAACATCGTTACATTACCATCAATTGGTTTAAATGATTGAATATAATTTATAATTGTATTATAAACAGGCAAAGTAAGAGGAACTGGATATGTATAATCAAAATTGATTAATATTATCCCGATTCTGTTATGAAGTTCAGTTTTACAATCTTCAAACATATATTTAAGTATTCTATTTATATATATAATAAATGATTCATATTATGTATATACTGATAAGTATCATTACCATGAAGTTGAGAAATTGAATCTAACTCTAAACCATAGTATTTTGCTTGTAGTTTTGCACATAGCACTTTCACTAATAAATGCTTACCTGAATGAATTGGTCCTGATATTAAATATTTACCATCGTTTTCAGTAAATGTGTGATTACATATATTATAACATATTTTATCAAATTCAGCTTTTATTTCTTCTAATCCATATATATCACTATATCTCAATGGTTTTGGATCTTCCATTTTTAGAAATGATCGAAGTGGTGAAGGATTTGGTGTGTGTATAGGTGAACGATCAATCGCTCTAGTTGTGTATGTCTGAATAGAACGATATCCTTCACTTTTCAACTTCTCAGCTTTTGTTAAACAGTAATCACACAACGATTGAGGATAAGAACGAGCAGTCTCTGGTAGCTCTATTTAAAAATCACATAGATGTTTTAAAATACGTTTACAGTATAATAGATATTGATTAGATGCTTTAACATACAAATCGTAAGCATAATGTGGATTACTGTTTGCAACTGAATCAGCTTGCTTCTGTGAATTCTGAGCTTCATTAAAAAGATCCATTTTTCACTAACAAAAGTATTTACAGTAGTTATTACACAACAACAGAAACACTACCTTCTAATCATTTAATACACCCAAAGACACAGTTGATAAACAGTTAAAATTAAACTTAATTAATTAATACGAAAACTAACTAATTATTACTCATTTTCTCTTTAAAACTACTAAATGATTGATTTGTATTAAAATAAAGACCTTCTGACACTTCTATGAGATGCAACAGAACTACTAGCAGATGAATGTCTCTTTTTACTAGAAGATTTTGGAGGAGTAGGTTTAATTACTCTTCTATTATTACTATAACTCCTTCTATGTTGTGCTGATGAATATTTTTCTATATCATCATCAGGATCAGGTTCAGGTGTGAATATGTGAGTATATCTGAATAATTGTGGTTGTTGAGGAGGTTTGGGTGGAGGTTTGGGTATAGGCTTGAACGAAGAATTATTTTCATTATTTCCATTATCTTCTTCTTCTTCTTCCACTGATGGTGTTTTAACTTTTTCTTTTTCTATTATTTTCTTTTTTAATGATTCTAATTGTGATTTTAATTCTTTAATTTCTTTATTCTGTTTCTCAATTCTGTCTTCATACACTTTATTATTATTATTATTATCACAATTTAAACTATTAATTTCATTCTCTAGTTGTTGAGGTGATATATATTTAATATTATGACATTTCAATATTCTATTCGTATGAATCAAATAATTAATCGATTTATGCAACTTTGGTTTTGTATTCTGTAAAGTAACAGTTGACTCTTTGATCATTTTCTTATACTGATTTATTCTATTCATATTCACTTTATATTTATATTCTATTCTATTAATAAACCACTTTTGTATTACTCTAACTTGATATTCATAGTTTTTATATTTCATCAACAATTCATTCATTTTTATATTATTTTCATCACTGTAGTTATTATGTAATGAATATTCAGTTGGTTCAAAAACAAATAATTCTTTCATTCTTACCAAAATCATAGATTTTAATATATTCTTCATAAACGTACTATTACTATTCATTCTATTTAACTTAGCAGTAAACATTTCAATTGACATTCTTTCTTTTAATGTAGAAAGTGTTTGATTGAATATTTGTAGGAATTTAGATGGAGTTATAATTGAAGATATAATCTGCATACATTCATTATTGCTATTACTACTAGTATCAAAATTAGAAGGAATAAAGATATTAAATGATAATTGAGGGATATAAACTAAAACACAATTAGAAGAGATTGAATGAAATAACTTTAAGAATTTACTTACTTCTATTTTTGATATATTATTATTAGAATTATCAGATGTAACAGTTGATGATGAAATAGAAGTAATTGATTCTGTAGATAAAGTGGTAGATGAATTTCTGTTATGATCATTATAAGTTAATATATAATTACTCTCTGGCGGTTCATATATTGGATTTTCCACCATTGGACCAATAATCTGTTTCTCCACTAACAATAATGATAATACAAATAACTGATTCCATTTTACGAATATATTTAAATATAACTTACAGATTATTTCTATTGAATAGTTTGTGATTAATTTATTGGATAAAATATATATCCCATATTCTCTATCTTTTAATTGGTTAATTGTTTGATTGATTATTGGATTGGTTGGTGAAATTATCGAATCATCAATTAGTAAAACGGCTAAATTATTATTATTATGTAATTGTGGTTCTGGAATTATATATGTTAAAGTTGTTCTGATCTTGTAATAATTCATTTTGTTATTTTGATTAGTATTGAATTTCGTTGGTATTTTAACATTCAAAATACAATAAAATACACCTAATACATACACTGAAATACGTATTTCTTCGTATAAGTTCTTACTTTCATTATTAATAGTATAATGAATAGGAAATCTTACTGGAAAATCCCACATGTAAAATATATCATAATTCTGTTCTGTAACGGTAATATTACTGGTAACATTTTCAAAAAGAAATGAAATCATTGATCCACACTTATAATCGATATTTATATGATTGTTATTAATATATTCATATATTTCAGCTAAAAACACTTTTTGATGGAATGAACAAGTCCAGATGTCGATTAATCCTTCTATTAAAATAAATCATAAATATTATACTTGTAAATTTCTTGTTTGGAATACAATAACACTGAAAATATATCCGATCTTTTGGATTTCTTTGTTTAATAACATTCATTTTATTATTAATATTATATATATCTTGATTTAAAGCAGCTTTTTGCATATATTTAAATTCATTTAATAAAATTAAAATGTGTTTTAATTTCTTAAAATATAATCTGTCTTTTTTACCTCTGTAATGTTTTTGTATAAATAATATCACTTTCTCTTTTGTTTTTATATCTATTCCATCATATACTCTATCACAGATAATATCATTTTCTATTATTTCTTTACATATATTCGTTATATTTTGTTTTTTATTACTGTATTTTGAATGTATAAATTTCTGTATTTTTATTACATTTGCATGTATTATTTTGTATTTATGTTTATTAATATACATTCTGATAATCGATTGAATAACAACAATACTCTTTTTTATTTTCAAATACTTTTTTCTATTTATATATCCTCTAACATTCTTTTGTATAATTGTTATACTATTAGTTTTGTTATTAAACTCTTCTTCATTCATATTCTTTATCATATTATATTCTTTCCTTTGTTTTATCCCTCTGTAATGCTTAGAAACCCATCAATTGAACCATTTTCATCATTTCTATTCGTTTATTATACTCTTTTCTCACTTTCCTACCTATGAAATGTTTAGATAAAAACAATTGAATCATTTTCAATATTTCCATTCTTTTTCTAAAAAATCTTCTTATTTTTCTACCTCGGTAATGCTTTGATAAAAATAACTGAATCTTTACTTTCTCTTTATTCAACTTCCTTCTACTTTTCTCTTTCTTCTTCTTTATTCTATCGTTAATAATCTGTTCCAATGATTTAATATGATATTTATGAATTCTATAAACTTTTTGAATTAGTTTTACTGCAATTATCATTTCTACACTTACATTTAGTATTTCTGCTGTTGGTCTGAAACTAATTAAAGACTTCACTTCATCTTGAGGCTCAGGGAATTTGAGTGGTAAATGGTGTAATTGCATTCCTTTCAATTTCTTCTAATTCTTTTTCGTCTTATTTCTCTTTGTTTTTCTCTTTTCAGTTGTTTCAATATCATATTTGCTAAACATTTACGAAAACTATTTTTAATATATATATATATAAATATACAATGCTTGTATTGCTATTATTGCTATTATTAATTTATTATTTCTATAAGCTATATAAATCTGCTTTGCTAAATGTTGTTTTAATTTCAGTCTTTTCTTTTGATAATATTCTTTATACTTATGTTGTATTATTGAAGCTGATATATTATCATGTTTTACTTTCTTTATTTTTTCTTCTTCTTCTTCTTCCTCTACAACTTTCATTGGAGGTGTAATTGGTCTTGATATTGACAATCGTGGATTTGATGAGGGTGAAGGCATTATTGATCTTCTGAATTGATTGACTGGTGTAGCTAATAGTTTGTGACTCTCTTCGTATTCTATAACCATATTTGTATACATTGACAATAATCTTGGTCTGGAATACCATTCATCACTATCTGAATTGGTATCCTTCCAATGTACTTTATAGTTAATCAAACCTGATGGTTCTACTCTTCTATCTACTATTTTTTCGATTTCATCATCGTCATCTTCGTCATCATCATCAAGCACTTTTTCATCATCTGAATATGTTATTTCTATATTTTGTGGTGTTTTACTTCCTTCATCTTCATCATCATCATCTCTATAAGTAATAATATACAATATACAAATTGTATAAATCATCATCATCATCTTCATTCACTCATTTTAAAATTCTATTGTTTAGAATAAATTTAATTTAAAAAAATAACCGCAAGCTTTCTTCAAGCCATCCGTTTTTGAAAGAATGACAGATCAAAATGTACCAGGTTGTGAACAACAAGAACTTGATAGAGTTAGACCTATCTTCGAAAAAGAACTAGTGGAAGGTTTAGTAGATGTTGAAAAACTTGAATCAATAATTAGAGAATGTGGTATTCAACTTACATCAGAAGTACTTGCAAAATACATAGATCCTATCAAAGAACAGAAAAAAGAAGAATACGAAAAAGAACAACAAAGATTAAAAGAAGAAGCTGAATTGAAAGAAAAAATGGAAAAGGAAGAAGAAGAAAGAAAAGCAGCAGAAGATGCTGCAAATGGTGTAAAAGGTAAAAAAAGAGTGTCAAAAAAACCTTCTCCAAGACAGAAGAAAGAAGATGATAAAAGCAAAAACAAAGGTAAGAAAGGCAAGAATGTAGAGCCAGAAGAACCTGAAAAACCAACATTTGGAGTAGTATTCGACGAATTTGCTCAATTATACTCCCAAATATACTGTGCTCCGAATTTCAATGGTAATAGACTTAGAACAATATGTAGACAAGGTAACTTAGAAGAAATAGATGAATTAATTGGAAGAGGTTGTAATCCAGAAGGACATGACGGTTATGGTTGTAATTGTATTCATGTAGTGAGTGAATACAACCAAGTCGCAGTATTACAACACTTACTGCAAGCATATCCGAGAATTAAAATAAATGCAACAGACAATAAAGGTTGGACTGGTGTTATTTATGCTGCTGCTTATAACCAATTAGATATACTGCAGTACTTAATTGCTACTTTGAATGCTGATTTAAATCTAACAGATTTTGAAAAGAGAAATGCTTTACATTGGGCAGCTATGAAGGGTAGTGTAGAATCACTTCATTTTCTATTGAAACAAGGAATGGATATGGAGTGTAAAGATATTAATGGTTTTACTCCATTTCTATTGGCTGTTTCACATGATCAAACAGAGACAATAAAAGCGCTGATGGATCATCATTGTGATTTACAGGCTACTGATAACTATGGACATGAATATACATATTTTGCAACATCAGAGACAAGGGATATGATTGAGAAGAGAATCTATGCATCTGGTCCAAGAAAATCAATCATGTCAGCCAGAAGAATATCTAAGAAAATATAAAAATATAGTCTTTTTAACATAATTTTATGATTTTATTTATTTACTTTGTTTATTATTGTTGTAATAAAACAAAAAAAAGTGAAATTACAAATAAATACATTAACGATGTGAATGTCTGTGAGATCTTGAGTGTGAGTGAGATTTCCCTCTTGAATGACTGGTTTTACGTCTCTTACTAGGTCTATCATCTCTAGAAGAATGAGAATGTCTTTTAGAACGACTCTATAACAATAAAAACATTAAATAATCTCAATATATACTCTATGTTTTGAATGTTTATCTGAAGATGATATTTCTGAAAAGATTTCTTCATTAATTTTTGATAAAACTGAATCTAACTTATGTTCTTGACTTCTCTGATACATTTTCTGTGATTCTTTCTTTTTGTCTGCCATACCTGGACCATATGCTGTCGGTTGTACTACAGGTGAATTACTATGATCAATTCTCAATGGATAACCTCCAATATTTAGACCAGATAATGTATACGATAATTTAGCACCTTGTACATCTGCAAATTCAACAAATCCAAATAACATTTCTATTCAATTAGAATTACAAAAATATACGAACTCCAGTTGAACTTATAATCGATTCATTAACTAAACGTACTTGATTCACTACTCCACATACTGAAAATATTGTTATTATATCTTCAGAAGAAACCTATAGACAAACATAAAAGAATTATATACGGTATTATGAATATTACCAATATATATAGTCCTTTCAATTTGTGCTTGCCTATCACTAATTTGACTATCTTGAATTAATACTGGTTTCTTCTTTTTCTCATTTGGGTTCTACAAATAAAAAAAGAAAAATATACTTCTTCATTTAAAATAACAGATGCAACTATAGATATGTACAATAAATAGTATACGCAAATTAGACATATTACAAGAGAAAAATGATTTTCAAATTCTAGTTTAAGCTTGATGATTTTCAAACATTATTGTCAAGAAACGATCATATTTTTCTTGACAAGTTTGTGAATCGATACAAATCAATCATCGGTATAATATCGATCTCGATTGATCTTTTCTGTGATTTGATTGGCTGTTATTTGATCGACTTTTTTCTTTATGACAAGTGATTTAAAAGAAATAGAGCTGGTAGTTAATACAGCTCCAAAATTATCAAATCATGTATACATACATAATCTTTGTCTATCATTTAAATATCTTTCTAATCCAATTAGATTTACAAATACACCGCTGTTGAACTTAGCTGTCCTGATGCTGAACATAAAGATTCCCTGTTTGACTGGCAGATGGAGAATAATGGCGCTGAAACCATAGAAAAGTATGGCGGATTAGAATTCATAGCAGAATCACTTGGAACTGATTTAATGAAAGTATATATTAGCTAATCTATTTTTTTACAGGGTTTATCAGATGAGCAAGTGAAGGATGAGAAAAGAGAAGAGATTTATGGTAATAACAGACATGAGAAGCACAAACCAATAACTTATTGTGAGTTAATATGTGAAGGTCTTCATGATTTAATTATGCAAATATTCATAGTGGCATGTATAATTTCAATCATAGCTGGTATTGCTACAGAAGGATGGGAAACTGGTTGGATTGAAGGTTTTGCCATCTTTGTCGCTGTAGTAGTCATTATAAATGTAGAAGCTATCAATGATCTTCAAAAAGACAAACAATTTGCTGAATTAAGTGAAATTAATGCCAATAAGGATGTAAAAGTATTAAGAAATGGTGAAGAGTGTACAATCTCAACAGATGATCTAGTAGTTGGTGATGTAATGATTTTAACAGGTGGTGATACTGTTCCAGCAGATGGTATTCTTATCTCAGGAGTGAATATCAAAGTGGATGAATCAAAATTAACTGGTGAATCAAAACAATTAACAAAGAATAAAGAGAAAAACCCATTTTTAGTTTCTAGTTCTGATGTTCATGATGGCTATATGAGATGCTTAGTAACTGCTGTTGGTGCAAATAGTGTATTTGGTAAATTAAAATCATTGGTAGAAAGTGGAAATAATGAAACAACTCCCTTACAATCAAAATTAATTCGTTTAACTAAACAGTTAACAGTTTTAGGTGCAGTTATTGCTAGTTTAGTTACTATTATATTATTATTGACACATTTTATTGAATTTGGTATTGGAAATGGTACAGTAGATGAACATGGAGATCCTTATTGGGCTAAATCAAATTGGAATACTTTAATGGAATATATATTAACTGGTATTGCCTTATTAGTTATAGTTATACCTGAAGGTTTACCATTAGCTGTAACAATTGCTTTAGCTTATTCAGTAAAGAGAATGATGAAAGATAATAATCTCGTTAGACATTTAGATGCTTGTGAAACTATGGGTGGTGCTAATACAATTTGTAGTGATAAAACTGGTACTTTAACAAAAGGACAAATGACTGTAGTTCAAACATGGGTATTGGATGATAAAGATGGTAAATTTTTAAGTAAAAGAAATATTCAACATCATCATCATCACCATCATAATGATAATGATAATAAAGATGAAAATGAAGAAGTTAAAGAGGAAGTAAAAGAAGTCAAACCAACAGAAAAATCAAATGAAAATATATTAGATAATGAACATAAAGAATTCATAAATGAATGTAAGAAAATACCTCAAAATTTAATGGAATTACTCACAGAGAATTGCTGTTTAAATAATGATGGATTTCTTACTAATAAAAGTGATACAAATTCAAAGAATCCTGATGATAATAAGAGTAATAATAGTAAAACAGAACAAGGAATTGGTAGTTCTGTAGATGTAGCAATGTTATTTTGGATGAAAGAATTAGGAATAGATTATAAGAAATGTCGAGAATTAACACCAAAAGTAACTGAAGAAGTAGATAATAAACAATCAATAATAGCAACAATACCATTTCATAGTGATAGAAAGAGATCTTCCTGTGTGGTTAAATACAATAATAATCATTATAGAGTATATGTAAAAGGTGCTCCAGAGATGTTAGTAAGATTATCAGATCAAATGAAAAGTGAAGTTGAAGGTGAATATAAAGCATTAACTGGAACAGTATATGAAGATGAAAATGGAAAATTGATAGGTGAAGGAAGTAGAAAAAGAATAGTTCAATCTGTAGTTAATAAAATGGCAAGTACTGGTTTAAGAATTATTGGTTTAGGATATAGAGATTTTGATCATGAAATAGACTGGAATGAATTGGTTGAATATAAAACAGAAGATCAGAAAGGAGTAGGAAAATGTCCAGTTATTGAAGATCATTTAACATTAATCGGATTCATTGGTTTAGAAGATCCAGTAAGACCAGAAGTACCTGATTGTGTATTGAAATGTCAAGATGCTGGTATATTTGTAAGAATGGTAACTGGTGATGCAATGGATACAGCTAAATCAATAGCTAAACAATGTCATATATATCATGAAGAAATGAGAATTGATAAATATAATAAATGCCATCCACCTGGTATATGTATGAGTGGAAGTCAATTCAGAGAATTAGTTGGTGGATTAGTTTTACCACCTCATTTTTATCATGAATGTCATTGTCAGAATTATGCAACTGATCCTCATTTCAAAGTTGATTATGTTAGTCCTATTGGATTTCCTTCAATTGTTGGACATATTAGTGAAAACTGTAAGAATTGGACTACTGATGCAATCACTAAAAGAAGTAGTGCTTGTACAGATGAATGTAAGAAATATGGTTGTGTTAAACAACTTACTAATAAGAATAATAATAACGATGAAAAAGAATTACAGAAGTATAAAGTTGTAAAGAATCAAGCTGCATTTGATCCATTAGTTGATCGATTGCAAGTCTTAGCAAGATCTGCTCCAACCGATAAACATTTATTAGTAACTGGTTTAATGGAAAGAGGACAAGTTGTAGCAGTAACAGGTGATGGTACAAATGATGGTCCTGCTTTAGCTAAATCGAATGTTGGTTTTGCAATGGGAATTAGTGGTACTTCAGTAGCACAAGAAGCATCAGATATTATCTTGATGGATGATAATTTTGTATCAATAGTAGCAGCAGTTAAATGGGGTAGAAATATATATGATAGTACTAGAAAATTCTTACAATTCCAATTAGCAGTGAGTGGTGTAGCAACAGTAATTGGATTTGTTAGTGGTTTAATCTTACGTGAAACGCCTTTAAAACCAATTCAAATGCAATGGGTTCATTTAATTATGGATACATTAGCAGCAGTTGCTTTAGCTACAGAATATCCAACTCCTGACCAATTGGATCGAGAACCTTATAATAAAAATGATTCAATAATGAATGCAACTATGTTTAGAAATATACTGAGTTACTTCATCTATCAAGTTTCAATTTTAATGTTTTTGATATTTGATGGTCATAATATATTTGGTGAACCAGTTGGAATTAGAATTGGATTTGGAGCTCCTCCAACTGTTCATATTACAATGGTGTTTAATACGTTTGCAATGTTGCAAATATTTAATCAAATTTGTGCTAGAAAATTGAATAATGAATGGAATTATTTAGAAAATGTTAGTAGTGGCTATGTATTTATTGGTATTTTAATAGTTGAATTTTTAATTCAAATCACAATCGTATCAATAGGTTCAACTGTGTTTAGCGTAGTTCGATTATCATTTGTTCAACATTTATATTGTATGTTAATGGCAATATGTTGTATAATAAATGGAGAAGTATGTAGATTTGTTCCACCTAAATTATTCCAAATTAGTCTTCCTACTAGTTATAAGATATATGGTGAAGGTTTAGCTAATGCTTTGACATCCAGTCGTAGAAGTCAATACAGTTTACCAGATGTTAGCTCTTCATCTCCTAGATATTCCAGCAGAACTAGAAGTAAAAGTATTAGAAATTCAATATCGAGAAGAGGAAGTTTCAGTGAGAGGAGAAGAAGTTTTGTTTCACAGATATTTAAATAGAATTTAAAGTAAATAATTACTCTATTTTTATAAGCGTATATTATTTGAAATTTATTTGTTGGATTATAGGAAAAGATATATTCTTTAATGATATAAATGTGTATATATATATTTTTACCATCAGAGAACTGAATGAAGAGTATAGGAAACGGAAATAAAACTCATAGAAAGTTAATTGATGGTAACATGTATTAATACAATTAATTAATTGATGTTTGTTGTTGTTTAAAAGATTTGTTAAAATATAGTCGTTTCTGAAATACAAATAAAATGAAAATACTCTTTCTTCTATTGTCATTTTGCGTTGTTATTTATTCTTTTCAGAAACCAAATGTGTTATTTATAAGTATAGATTGTAATTATGTGTAATTGATAATAGTTTTGGATGATCTTGGTTATCATGATGTTGGTTACCATGATTCTCAATTGAGAACACCTACTATTGATAAATTAGCAGAAGATGGGATAAAATTAGAGAATTATTATGTTGAATCTCTTTGCACTCCTTCAAGAGCAGTATAGTTGAATATTATACTCATTTTTATCACAATAGGCGTTTATGACAGGAAGATATCCAATGAGATATGGCTTACAGAAATTAGTGCTTGAACCAGATAATCCCTTTGCATTATCAGAGAATGAAACAGTACTACCTCAAATACTAAAGCAAGAAGGATATTCCAATTATGCAATAGGTAAATGGCATTTAGGTATGTATAAATGGAGATATACACCAACATTTAGAGGTTTTGATCAATTTTATGGCTATTATCAAGGAGGTGAAGATTACTTTACACATACAGTTTTAAACGGTTATGATTTCAGAAATGAAAGTAAACCATATTGTGGTAGTAATTGTTCAGTAGTTGATTTTAAATCAAATGGAACATACAGTACATTTTTATTCACACAAGAAGCTATTAGAATGTTGTATAATCATAAAAACTCTAATGAAGATAAAGGAAAACCATTTTTTATGTATTTAGCTCAACAAGGTGTACATAATCCAACAGAAGCACCACAAGAATATATTGATAAATTTAAACATATAAAGAATTTAGATAGAAGGACATTTGCAGCTCAATTATACTTAGTAGATGAAAGTATCAAAAATATAACAAATGTAATGAAAGAATTGGGCTATTTGAATAATACTTTAATTATATTTACCACTGATAATGGCGCTTGTCAATGTAATAGTATGTGTTTAGATAATAATGGTTGTAATTGGCCTTATCGATCAGGTAAAGAAAGTCAATTTAATGGAGGTGTAAAAGGAGTTTCATTTATTAGTGGAAATATTGTTAAACAGTATAAGAAAAAAGATGATTTTAAGGTTTATAATGGAATGTTACATATGGTTGATTGGTTGCCGACTATTACTGGATTATTGAATATTTCTATTGATAATAAAACACTTCCATTAGATGGATATAATCAATGGAATGAAATAATGAATAATCAAAAATCAAAAAGAAATGAAATATTATTAAATACTGTTATAGATGAAGTTGATGCTTATATTATGGGTAAATGGAAGTTTATAACTGGCAAAGTGAATGGTGTATATGATGGTTGGATTCCAGTTCCAGATTCTGAAGAAGAAAATTATCCAAGTGATAAATGTTTGAAGAATCAACCAATTGATTATTTATTTGATATTGAGAATGATCCATTAGAAAAAAATAATTTGGTTGATGAATATCCTGAGATTGTAAATGAAATGAAGAAAAAAATACAAAAATATAAAGATGAAGCAGCAGATGAGTATAAAAATATTTATATTTAATATAATTGTTAATAGAAATCCTGGAATACATGATCCTAAAGCAGATCCTTCTAATTTTGGAGGTATTTGGACTCCTTGGGATGGAATTTAATCGATTTTATCATTTTTCTTTGTTTTTTATGAATTAATTGCAGAATTAATGTGAATTAACAAAAATATATGAATAATTATGCTAAAGAAGCAGTAAAATATGTAATACATTGTTTTTTTAATTCTTTTGGTAATAATTTGTTGTATGAAACAACATATACTAGTGATTAACGTTTGTGGTTAGTAAAGTTTAGTTAACATGTAGTAGATCTAATATACATACATTGTTTAGTGTATTTTACTACGTTTATGTAGATACACTTGACAATTTCAGAAAATTACATTCATTTTTAAAACCACCATCTAATAAATTTATATAAACAAAAATGTTAATAATTTAATGTTCTTTCCAACATATTATTCTCTGCTTCTGACAAATTCTGTCTTAAGTGAGTTATTTCACTCGAAGATTCATTAAATGCTTTCTATTACGTAATAATATTATAAATAAATATGACAATACTATAATAGTAGCTTTATAAAATTGATAACAATTCAATTTTGGTAAGATTGTATCTAAATTCACAAGACTAATCTCTTGAGAAGGACTTAAGAATAAATCACCACCTACTTCAGCACTAGAAGTATTTATAATGTCAAAATCATCTTCATCTATTTCATAGCTTGCTTCTATATCACTTTCTCCATAAGAATCTTTGCTTTGTTTTCTGTGATTATCACTTCCTGTAGAAACAGCAGTTTCACTGAATGATTTATCAATTCTATTATTATTACATATAATATATATATATATATATACAATTGAGATTGTTCATGTAATAAATCAACTAACGATAGTAAATTCTTCATAATCTATTAATACATATGATAATTAAAACAATATAATACATTTACTATTTGTGATTTGAGTTGTTCTGTCCAACCTGATATTTTAATTGTAAATAATGAAGTATAGAAGAGAATTAATATGATTTTCTCGCCCATACAATAGTCAAATGGATTAATCAATAGTATAGCATTTAACAACTAAAATATAATAATTAATAATATAATATAAATATACTGTTTCTAACATATTATTAGAAATGATAATCTGTAAGGAAATAATTGGATTTGAATAGATCAATACTTGAAACAACTGTAAGATCCTTCTTGAAATTGTGTTTTGACTTGTTATATCATATTTTGATAGTTTGATATATAATGGAGGTATAACAATCGAATAGATTTCAGTAGAAACACAAGAGTATTTTAACATGAATATAATCATCAATAAACAGTCATAAGATATTATGTATTCAGTTTCGTTTGTCTCTATCATATGAAGAATGTATTTTATAAATATTACATATGGTGTTACTTGAATATTATCATATTCCACTTGTTTAGTGTAAAATGTATCATCCCTATATATATTGCATATAAAAAAAGAACTATACCATTTTGTTAAATAAGAATAGAGAACTTTTGTAGTGAAAGTATAACGATTATGAAATGAATAGAGTATTTTCATAAGCAAAGGATACAATGGATAATAATCTATATATATATATATATAACTGTTAATATTAAGATCAATACAGTGAATGTTATTGGTTGATGATATTAACCATGATAATATAGGTAAAACTATAAATAAATAAACAAAACAGTTAATAATACTGGAGCTATAGATTTCATCATAATTAATTTCATTAAATGATCTCTATAAGAAGAAGTATAAATAATAAAAATATACATAAATAATAGCAAGAATCTTTTCTTCTATTGCAGTATAATTGATAATATTATTGCTTGTTGACACAGCTTCACTAATAGTATTTAAAACATCCAAACAATTTGTCAAACAAAACAGTTCTTCATCAGTATCACCATTGTCATTTTTCACATTCAATAAAGTGCTATTATACAATGAACATATTACTTCTGTTATTTTGGGGAATATGTCTTGGATTGATTCACAATATTCTCTATTATACAATATATATATGTATATAAAGAATAACAGTATATGTGTACATTAATATAGAATCTAAACATGTGATTAAATCACTTAATTTCATAGTGAGTATGAGATCTAATAAAATATCTATTATTTGTGGTAATTGATTGATGTTCTGTAATACTGATTTGAATTGTTGTTCACATATTAAATAACAAATATCTATGCAAGGATAAACAATAATTAATAATGAATACTTGTAGCTGAAAATGCTCTTACAGCAATATTCTTATCATTTAAACACTATTTAAAAATATATATTTATATAAAAACAATAAAGGAAAATACACTAATATAACCATCTATTATGGTTTGAGGATAAAGTTGATTGGTATAAAGGAAATTTCTGTATTGTTTAATAACCCAACAAGCTCTTGATCTTAAATAACCAATTTCTGACTTTAGTTCTGGTATAATATGTTGAACAATAAGTAACTCCTATAAAATGATTAATATATATATATATATATATAATACTAACTGTGAAGAATATTCTTTCATTCTCAATAGATTTGGCGCAAGAATACCAATTGCATTCATCAATCCATCTTTCAAATGATGATTTTTCACAACACAATTATCATTCTGATACTTAATCAATTCATTTCCAATATAATTCATCAATGGATTGAATATAATTGAAGTTTTTGTTTTGAATAATTCAACCAATAGTTGATAAGCACCATATTGAGGTTCAAATGAACTTTCACTACAATCGCAACTTCTTCTTATATATTCTACTGGATCATTAGTCCATAATTCTATTCCATCTTCAGTAATACATAACCATTTAATAATAATATTAACTATGATATAATCTAATCTACTGCAAATGGCATTACACGTTACATCAAATTCTACACAATTCTTTAAGTATATTAAACTGTTGAATATAATAATTGGAGTTGGTGTTATATTGGTAGATGATTCTTGAAGAAATATTATTATTGATTGTAGATATGATAATAGCCAAGTGTTTATCCAATAATTAGTAAATGATATATGCTCAGGATCTCTATCAATTAATAAATAAATAAATAAATAAATAATATATAATATAATACTTTCTGTGACTAAATGATAAATGTATTTTATTGATTATATATAATATCCATTTCCTTATTTTCCATTTTATTTCTATTATATTACTATTATTATTATTATTATTCATTACAACACTATTATCCAATATTTGTTTAAATAATTCAAACCATTTCGAACTGAATTCTCTATTACTGTATATGATTTCCTTATTTAACTTTAAAGAATAAAAGAATATCTTCATTATTTCTTTTTCTATGTTTAATGATATTATATCTTCATTATCCTTTAGGTTGTAACTTATTGACAAAATTACTGGAAATACAACTTGTATTAATGGAAATATAAAAGCTCTTTTAGTAACTGTAGTAAAAACATATTTATTAATAATCTCTTTTAATGGAAATAAAATCCTATATATCTTTAATAAATCGTTACTTTCAAAGATTCTGTTTATATCATTTATTAGAGTTGGCCATTCTTCTAAGTTAATTGGCTATTTAAAATATAATAATAATATATAAGATACTGCTATCTCTTTCACAATTGTTGATAATAACTTCAAAGAAGCCATATCATTTAACTCACTAATATGATTAATCACATTTTCAAGAATTACTTTCTTATCCCTATCATTAATCGATGTTGTACTGTAAACTAATTTTTTCAATAAACAAACTGCCATCTACAACAAAATATACAAACATATACTAGTTTACAAAATGAATCTGCTTCACTACTATTTACAACAGCAATTTTATACAATGACAATACGAATGTATCATTTCCAACTTGCTATTCAGAATGATCTGTAATTATATACATTTTCAAGCTCTTTTTCTGCATTCCTTCTAACATCATTATTTTGAGATTGAAGATTCTTCAATAATCCAATTATTTCATATTCATTCATTAGAATTTTCTAGAATTGAAAAAAAGAACCAAACCTAGTAATCAAGCTTGCATATATTTGAAACAAAAAAATAAAAATACTCGTTTCAATTCATTCATTTCTTTTTTGAAAATGGCTAGAAATGAAGAAAAAGCAGCTGGTTTAATGAACAGATGGGTTAGTACAAAACAAATGCTGAGGTTAGGTGTTCAAAAGTATGGAATATTAATTATTTATTCAAATAGAGAGAGACCAACAGTGCCATCTCAAGTTGATAATGTTGCAGAGTGTGAGCGATGGAGAACCCAACTTTTGACAGAAATATCTAGAAATATAACCAAAATACAAGATAGTATGTTCTTATTTCATAACTGTAATAGCTCTATTACCTGAAACAACAATTCGTGATTTAAACGATGAAATAAACAAGCAACTAAAAGAAAAATTCTTCTGGGAAAAGCAAATATTAGATTTAGGTGGTCCAAACTATATACAAGAATCAAAAAGGTTAGAAGCATCTGAAAAGAAGTATCAAATAGGTAATTATCGATATTTTGGAGCAGCAAGGCAACTTCCAGGAGTTAAAGAACTGTTTGAAGAAGATGATGTTAAAGTATTTTTATTTTTAAAGTTTATATTTTTATATAGCCTCAAAGACGTAGTAGGTATGATATGTATAAATGTATATCATGTGATTATTATGGATACCGTGATGAAGATGATGGAGTGATATTAGAAAAAGAAAAAGAGGCAGAAAGAATAGCAATAGAAATAGAATTAGCAAATTACAAAAGAGATGAAGAAAATAGAAAAGCAGAGAAGAAGATGGCTATTGAAAGTGGTGCTATTGTTGAAAGTATATAATTGTTTGTATATAATATCGAATAGATGAAGAAGATGAAGATGATATTGATATGAACAACTTTTGCATTAGCTTAAATGTATATATAAATCGTTGCTTATAGTATTAAATAGGGGTTAGTAGCAATTCCATCCCAGAAAGACTTAAATGAATTAATGAAGAAGAGAAGAGAAGTATTTGAAGAAGAAGAACCAAGTGTAAATGATAAAAATAATACAAATGAAAATTAGTTAGTGTTATATATTTGTCATTTATTGAGTAAAGTTGAAAATAAAGAATTTTTGATCAAGTCAAAGCTTGACTTTTCAATCATTTTTCATTTTTTTGACTTTTTCTGTTAAATTTGAAAACATGAATCCAAATGATTTACCAATTGCAAAACCATCAGGAGCCTCTTCAGAAGGCACCAAAAAACTATCACTAAATTCGTTCTTTCCTTCATTAGCTTCAAAAAAGACAAGTTCTGTTGCTGCTCCAACACCAATCTCACTGCCACCAATGACAGAATCCAAATCGAATTTGTTAGAAGGATTATCAGAAACGTATGTCTTATATTTTAGTAATTTAATAAATTAGTGAAAATTATGTCCAAGAATTATCAAATGGTAAAAATAACTATGAAATTGGTTTAAGAAAAGAAGTTCTTTCTAATAGACTTTTAATCAATTCTACTACTTTAGTTCTCAACTATTTGAATGTAAATAATCAATTTGTAGTTTATTCTCATCAAAATCAATATCGAATAGTAGAATATCAAACCACTCATTACACTCAATTAGAAAGTTATTTCGATGATGTTGAATCTTGTTGTTTAGGAAGTATTGATACTCAGTTATTAGCTGTTTTGCATAAAGATTCAACAGTAAGTATAATGAATATTAAAGTAAACGAAGAAAAACCGGAATTGGAAGTAATTCGACAATACATCTTCCCCAAATCAGAAAATTGTTCGATTATATGGAACCCTTACGAAGCATATATGTTACTCTACCATCAAGATAATAAATACATAATAATCAACATATTAGAGACAAATTCGAAAGATTTCTCAAATGACATACCTAAAGATGAAATTATTATAAATAATAATAATATTTTAATATTATCAAGTGAAATATATAGTGAATCAGTCCAAGGACTTGTTTTTATATCCAAAAACATGTTTATCATTCAAACGTTAAAATCAATTTTATTAATACAAATAAACAAGAAAGAGAACTACTCAATGACCATTTTATCATGTTATAAAACAACTGAAAATTATGAAAGTGTTACTGGTTGTGAAATAAATGGAAAATATTACTGTTTAGGATATGAACAATCCAATAATCGAATTTCACTTTTATCTTTAGATAATAGTAATACATTTCAACCAATTCAAGATTTAATCTTTACTGGCTTACCAACCAGATTATTTAATTCAAAATTAGTGTTTGTACCCAATTTGAATATGATAATATTAAGTGGTTCAAATTATCAAGGAATATTCACAATAGGTATTAATGATTCAATTGGAATGGAATCTGTGACTGAATTGAAGATTATTGAACCACCTTCAACCGTTGGAGCAATATTTAATAATAAAATGAATATGTTATCGTTGATTATTGAATATGATAATATGATTTCAGTGTCAGATATAGAAATGAGTAAAATATTATTACATTCACATGAAATTAAGCGTATAATATTATATTCTATTATATATATATATAGCAATAATACTGTTTAACCGTCCAACTGATTTAATCAAAGGAATGAATAATAATAATAATAAATCCGTTTCATCTGTACAAAGTAATGGTTCATCTCCACTACAATCATCAGTTACAACTACAAGTACAACTACAAGTACAACTACAGCTGCTCCAACCAATAATAAATCATTATTATCAATCTTATTACCAAAAGCTGCTAGTAATAATAGTTCATCATCTCCTTCTCATATTAATAGTAATAATTCTAATAATACATCAACTTCATCTACATTATTTCCACCTTCACTTGGTATTAAACCATCTGTATATCATTCACCACCACCATCTTCATTAATACAACAACAACCTGTATCTAGAACTCCTCCAATTCATCAAATAAAGAAATCTATTGAAGAATTATTACCACCTTCAAATGTGTCATTTCCTATTTCTGTATTTATATATTATTATTATTATTATTATTTATATAAATAGAAGAATACTACTAAGATATCATTGGATGGTTTAGATGATAAAAGTAAAGATGATGAACCACAAACACCATCACCAAAGGAAACTGATTCAAATACAAATTCAGCTGTATTAATATATATATATATATTAATAATATAATATATAGCAGAAATTATCCAATAGAAAAGCGAAGAAAAAGGACAAGAAGCATGTTCAACAACCACCTCCACCTCCACCTCCTATAAACTCTATAGGAGGAGTACCAATAAATGATTTAAACAAAATCATCTCCAATATCTTAGATACAAAGGTAAACAAACTATTAAAAAAGATAGAAGGAATTCAAATAGAATCAGTAAAGAAAGATCAAGCTACAATAAGTACAGTTATTGATACTTTCAATATGAAAATGGATTCAATGAAGAAACAGATTGATTCAATTCCTGTGAATATTTTGACAAAGATAAATTCATGTTTTCAACAGTTGACTCAAGATATGGCGAGGTTAATATTATCAAATATGAATCAAATGTCGAAGGATTTAAATAAGACAATATTGTATAATCTATTTTTTTTAAGTATAATTATTTTTGTAATAGAAATGGAATGAAAGGAACTTCTCAAATTACAGCAACTTGTGAGCAATATGAACAAGTAATGGACCAACAGATTAAATTCTATTTCAATGAGCAATTAATCCCAACATTCAACAAACAAATGCAGGAAATGATTAGTGATTTAACATATAAAATTAGCAATAATACTAGTAGTCAAATTGAACAAATGATTCAGTTACAATCTTCCATTAACCAATCAATGCAGAATATAATGTCCCAAACTGTCTCTCCAACTAGTGGTATGATAACTCCTATTCCTAGTCCAATCCAAATGCAAATATCACAAAGAGTACCTCCTGAAGTGTTGATACAGAGAGAACAGTATGATGATGCGTTTAAGGAGATGATGCAAAGACCTGATATTGAAGAGGTGATGATTAAATTATGCAAAGATTTAAATCCTAACAAGGTGGTGAAGAATTTATCTCCTCAGGTAATTCTGTCTGTTGTACAAGTGTTTGGAAGTAATTTGGACAATGAAACTGCTATGAGATTGACTTGGATGAAAACTCTGTTAGTGTCAATTAATCCTGGTGATTATCCTGATTTATACAAGGCAGATGAAGAAGAAGATTTCTCCAAATCTTAGAAAATTGGCTCATTCTGACGATGATAACGGATACGACACTGAGGCCCAAGTTATTCTTAGATTATTACTATAATAATCCTAATGAGCCATATTCTTATTTGTTTTTGTGGGAATTTCCTGCCAATAGTTGAAAATTAACACTTGGCGCGAAAAATATTAAAATATGAATTTTGGAGTTAGTTTGCTCTAAATCATTTATAGTCAATAGAAATATGGTAAAAGAAAAGAAAAGCACTTCTTCAACTACTATACAACCATCACAATCAAAGGCAACCAAGAAGAAAGAATATCAGACTAAAACTCCGTTTATGAATACAATTGTCTCATTTTTCACACAACAGCCATCCACTCAAAAGGATAATAAACCTTCCATGATTATACCTCTATCGGATGACGATGATGATTTTGAATCGCCTCCATTATCGCAATCAGGCCTTCAGAACCCTACTGCATCTGAGCATAATAATTTAAATAGTGAAAGTATAATATAATTCTGTTAATTTAACAAAATAGATGAAGATGATGTCCCTTCATTTGATTTAGGTATTGATTCATTAGTCAGCTCCTTGCAAGAATCAATTCCAGAACATTCTCAACAAAAACAAGATTATACTCAAAATCAGCTTCAAACTCCACCTCCACCCTTTTCGGCAGAAAAAGCATTTTCCAATTCAATATCTCCAGTATATTTCAACGATAGAGAAACACTATCAGACCCTCTGCCTGAATTACAAGATAATAATTCACCTCCCTCTCCAATGAATCTTTCTGTAAGTGAACCATCGTCTCCTACACAACATCATAACTCTGTACATACTCTTAGTAGTGGAACTATCCCTTTAACACAAAGATCTTCATTATCTTATAAATTATCATCCTCAGGGTCAATGCCTAAAACTGATAAAGAGGATGATTCAGAGGATGAGATTATTATATTACCACAATTACCAATTAGTGAATTACCTTCTAAATTCATAAATAATAGTGATAATAAATTAAAAGAGAAGAATATTGAAAGTGATGATGATGATGATGATGATATTATACTACCAAAGATAAAAGCAATTACTCCAATGAAAATAGTAACAAAATCAAATAACAGTAATAATTTATCTAATACTACAACTGATTCAGATGATGAGATATTATCAATTAATATATCAAACAAAACAAAGATAAAAACACCTGAAAGAAAAACTAAAACAACAAAAACAAAAACAACACCAGCTACTGTTAAATCGATAACATCAACAGTAATAAAGGAGAATCATAATAAAGAAGATACAATAACTAAACCAACAATAACTGTAGGAACAACTCTTGTTAAGAGTATTAATAGCAATAGCAATAGTAATAATAATACAGATTCAAATGATTCAATAAACAGTATAAAATCACCAAAACCAAAGCCAACAACAACAACAACAACAACTGCAATTAATAAAACCCCTGTAAAACCAATTAATAAAAATAATAATTCATTATTTCATTCACCTTTTAATACTCACGAATTAACTGATGAAGATATTGATATAACACCTCCACGTAGAAGTCCTTTTAATACGAGATATATTAGTCCATTCTTAATGCATAATAATAAATTAGAAAACAATATAAAGTCACCTGTTAAAACATATATTCCCTTGAATATTCATCCAATACCAATAAAGTTAAAAGAGAATGTGAAAGTGATTGATTTATCTGATAATGATAAAGTAAGTGATACAGATCTGAGTGATTTAAGTGATAATAATGATGATAAAAAGAAAATTAAAATTAAAAGAGTAATAGATGATGATGAAGATGATGATGATGATTATAGTATAAGTCAGGCAATATTGAATAATAATAATAATAATAATAATAATATTACTTTGAAGAAACAAAGTTCATTTTTAAAACAATTTAAAGATTCATCTTCGTCTTCAGATAATGAATCTGCTATATCTGATTGTATATATATATATATATATATATATATATATATAATATACATATATAGTAATATCAAGTGAAGATGATGATGATGATGAAGATTACAGTGGTAATAAATGGATATGTAGTAATTGTAATAGAGAAAATAAAGAGAGTAGTAAATATTGTTTGTCATGTAATATACCATTTAATGATCATTGTCTAATTATTGATAATAATAATAATGAAGAGGATGATTATACATTTGATGTTACTCATAGTTCAACTATTTCTACATCAATAAAGAATAAAACAAAAGTTAAAACATCATCGTATATATTATTTATTTATATTATTATTATTAGGTTTATAAGTGCTAGTAAATACAGTGATTATTATAATAATGATAATATTGAATCAGACTCTGAAGATACAAATTACACTACCAAAGCTAAACCAAAATCAAAACCAAAAACAATATCAAATAATAATTTAAATGAAATAGTATCATTCTATCCAAGTCCCAGTAAAGAATTAAGAGAATTATGTCGACTAAAAATGCCATATTTTAAAAGAATAGATGAAATTTATGGCTTTAATTATATGAACTTATTAAGAGTATCAAAAAGAAGCAGACAATCTGATATTATATCTACCTCTAGGAATAACAAAAGAAGTAAATTGAGTAGTAGTAGTAGTAAATGTGTTTTTCCTTCATTAGGTGAAGATAATGACGAAGAAGAAGAAGAAGAAGAAGAAGAAGAAGAAGAAGAAGATAGGAGTAAAAAGAAAAAGACAAATGCAAAGAAAAAATGGAATTATAAAAGGAAATACTATAGAAAGAAGAAATAATCATAGTTGATAATAATAATAATATATGTGTTAAAAATGTAATATTTATATATTCTGTGATTTTATATTTCTTATTTATTTAGGATTTTAAATAAACAATTATAAACATTTCATGATAATAATAATAATATAAATTGATATTCTATAACCACATAATCCTTTCTTAACGAGTCTTCTTTCTTTTGGTTACATTCTTGCTTATATCTCCTACATTTTTTCTTTTTATCTCCTTTTATTTCTTCAATTTCTTCTTGTAATTTCTCAATCATTTTCTTCAACAATATTTCTTTACATTTCTCTTCATATACTTCATTTCTTGTTAGTTTTTCTGAATACTCACTATCTGTCAACATATATAAAAAATCTATAAATAATATAATTCAATAAATACCTTTATCAGTAGATCCTTCATAATTATTCCAATATACATTATAATAATTGTGAAGTATTTCTATTTATATTAATTCATATATAATATACCTCCAAAATTCTTAATTATTGTTTCATAATCATCATTTTCATCCACTTTTTTACTTTTTTCTATTACTTTGTCATAATCATCTTCATTTTCAAAAGTTTTTGAATAAATATCTAAAACAATTTTGATTATATTTCTTTTATCAATTTTTTCACCTTCAGCTTTTTCAATTTTATCTTTTTTATCATCCAATAAGTATGAACAATAATCTGATAAAATGAAGTTGTTTGTTTCACCAAATATGTTTGAATGACAAATATTTCCATGATAATAACCTTTCTTATGAATAACTTTTAATCCATCAAGTAATTGTTTAAGGAATTCATCAATATCTATTCTGCTGCTTCTCATGTTTTCATTTTTGCTTTCATTGACTTTCTTTTCTTCAATTGTTTCATTTACTACTCATCGCAATACTGAACTACATCTCAAATAATTAAAATCATAATCTTTCAATGATCCATAATATTCTGGAATTACAAGATATATATATCCGTTCTCTTCGTTTATTAAACTATATTTCATTAAACTTTTAGTCTTTATCTTATTCAATTTTCTTAAAGCTTCTAAATATTTCTCAATATTGTTCTTTTTACATGATTTTACATCTATTACTTTCATTATTGCATTTCCGGTTTTTTTTAAGTTCTTAACCTTGAATATGTAAGTTTGATTTTCTTCTTTTATACAGTCAATTACCTATTAATTAATAGCTTATCTATACATCATATTTAGGTTTAATATATGATAAAAAATCATAATCTAATGAACCACTCATAATGTATCGAGAATTAGAGACAAAAAGAATAAATGGCTTGAGAATGAAAGCTTGAAATATCAAACATGCTTGATACAAGTTTGATAATGATTTTTAAATTCTTTTGTAGATGTTGTAATGACTTCAATATTCCTGTATAATACTATATTATTATTAACTATTTATTTTTCTACCGAATAGATTAATGAAAGAGCAGAAAAAAACGAAAATGAAATATATTTAAAAGTACAAAATGAAAAGTAATATAAATGTCAATATCAGTAATGGAAAATCAAATGAATTTGGTAGTATTGAATAACAAAACACAACATGTAAGTATTTTCAAGATTGTTACAATATATAATATATATATATTATATTCATTCATTTTACTTTTGAGTTAATACATAATCATTATAATATTCTCTTGGGAATCTAACTTTGGAATAATCTAAGTTTTTGAAATATTCGATTGTTTTTGTTAAACCTTCATCCAATGGAATCTTTGGTTCCCATCCTAATAATGTCTTCGCTTTGGTAATATCAGGACGTCTTTTGGTTGGATCATCAGTTGGTAGTGGTTTGTAAATTATTTTACTTTTACTGTTGGTTTTCTTAATTACTATCTCAGCTAATTCTTTGATTGTGAATTCACCAGGATTTCCCATGTTAAATGGACCTATCTCAGTATTATTGTTCATAGTCTTTACTAAACCAATTATTAAGTCATCAATATATTGGAAAGATCTGGTTTGACTTCCATCACCATATACTGTTATATCTTTATTATGTAACGCCTATATTTTTAGTATAATATATAAATACTTGACAAACAAAGTTACTTATCACTCTTCCATCATAAGGATGCATATTTGGACCATAAGTGTTGAATATTCTAACAACTCGAATTTCTACACCATATACACGATTATAATCAAATGTGATAGTTTCAGAGGCTCTTTTACCCTCATCATAACAACTTCTTGGACCATCACAGTTTACATTACCTCTGTAAGATTCTACTTGAGGATGAACTTCAGGATCACCATATACTTCACTGGTGGAAGTAAGTAAGAAACGAGCGTGGTTTTTACGGGCTAATTCTAAAAAGTTCATTGTTCCAAGAACTGCACTTTGGAATGTCTTGATTGGATCAGATTGGTAGTGGATTGGAGCAGCTGGTACTGCTAATAAATAGATTTGATCACATTCTAAGTCAATTGGTTCTCTCACATCATGACGGATTAATTCAAAGTTAGGTTACACTAACATTAAGAAAATTAGTTAATAGAGTGAGTTAAAATGATATATTATCTAACAAATCTTTTACATTTTCTTTTGTTCCTGTAACAAAACTATCCAAACACATAACATCATGACCCTATAAAATATTCAGCTAATCATACTTGGTTGAGCAAATACTTGCATAAATGTGAGCCTACAAAGCCTGCACCACCTGCTACAAGTATTCTCATTTTTCTTTGTTCAACATGATCATCTATTTCAGTATAAAAAGATAAAAATACTAATAAATGCTTTTTGCTTTAAGAGAGGATCATTTGGATCTATTTCTTGTGGAGCTCTTGGTGTTGACATGGATTTATGTTAAGATTTAGGTAAATAAAATAGAAAATGGCTCTCCAAAAGTAAAATGAAAATATGAATGAAAAGTCTAATTAAATTCAAAATAGTTTATTTCAAAAATTTGGCCATTTTTCGAACACCCAAAAAACTAGTTGTTATAGTTTTTAGTTTGAGTTTTATGAACCAAGGGCAACAGAGTTTTTCACAGACTCCCTCTTTTCCTGCTAATGGTGTATTTGCAAATCAAGCAACAGTATATTTGTCTTTTCACTCTCTTCATAGAGTGTTGAAAGAACTGTAACTAACTACAGTGAACCATCCACCAATAAGTATTAATGGTAATTATTTTATTTAATAGTCAATCTTTACTAATGGCAATAGAACAACTAAAATCAGAATTAAGAAGTAAAACAGAGAAAATATCAGAATACAAAAATCTTAACAAAACCCTATCAGTTGATTTAGAAACAACAAAAAGGGAAAAGGAGTGGGACAATAGAGAAAAAGAAGTATTAAGACATTTTTATTCTTATCTATTAAATAGAGATATAAAAAAGAAATAGAATCACTAAAGAAAGAATTGAATGATACAAAACAACTGCATTCATCTTTAGAACAAGACGTAATGAGACAACATGATGTATATTTATATATTATTTACACTTTTATTTCTCTATAATTTAGGCTGTAAAACAAATATCAAATCAAGCTAAAACTACAATAATGCAATCAAATGAATCAATTAGACAATATTCAACAGAATTATCCAATTTAAAGAAAGATATTGAAAGATATCAAAATCAAATAGCTTCTCTAGAAAAAGAGAATTATCAATTAGTATAAAACCACTTTTTTTAAACTAATAATAATATATAGAATCCAATCAATAGAAAAGGCGGAAAAAGAAAAACAAGATATCCAATCAAAAATCCAATCAACAGAAAGAGAAGTTAAAGACAGAATAAAAAAGAAATTAAATATTACAATATCATCACAAGAATCAGAATTACAAAGACTTCGTAATGATTTAATAGAAAAAGAAAGACAAATTGATCATTTAAACTATGAATTAAGGTCAAAGAATGATTCAGCATCTACTGCGGCTAATACTACCAATTCCAATAGTTATTTAATTCCTCCTCAGATACAACAATTACAGTCAGCTCAATTGGATTATCAGAATAAATTTATAGAAGCTGAGAAGAAGCAAATAAGATTAGAACATGAAATAGAAATGAATAAAATATTGAAAGATGAAGCAGATAAAAAGATAACAGAATTAAGTCAGAATATAAAAAACATTCAAAATGATTATACAAAACTGAAGGATAAATATGCTCAATTGAAATATCAATATTTTGGAGAACAAAAATCACAAAGTACAAAATTAGTAGAATATGAAAATCAAATTAAATATTTACAGAATCAATTAACAGTGATGGAAACAGCTCATTCTCAAAAGATAAGTGAAATTCAACAATCTTATTCAAGTTTAGATGTTTTAAAAACGCAATATCCTGATTTATATATTCAATCTCAAACACTAATATCACAAAATGAAGAGATAAAATCACAATTGCAAGTAAAAGATCAGACAATAAATACACTAAACCAAAAGGTTGAGAATTTGAAGAATAATTATGGAAATACAATTGAAGAATTGAGTAGAAAAATTAGAGATCAAGATGATATGATAGATAAATATAGAAAAGAAATAAATGAAAAAGAGAATCAAATACAAACAAATAATAAGAAAGTGAATGAATTATCACAAGTAACAGAAAAAGTATGTATTATTATTATTTTTATTATTAGACAAAACAATCAGCAGATGATCTTCAACAGCAATTAGAAACAGCTTTAAGAGCTTTAAATGATTCACAGAATGAATATCAAAGAAATGTACAGAAATATATTGATGATATAAACATGTTACAGAATCAATTAGAGATGACTAAACAAGAGAATATTAGATTAGATAATACAGTGAAAGAAATGTATTCTACATCCAACGAAGCAGTTCAAAAACAAGTTGATTATATAAATATAATAAAAGAAAAAGATGAAGAAATAGAGAAGTTAAAAGAACAAATTCGAATATTGGAAATCAAATTAGATGGATTTAGAAATGTTGATATACTTCAATCTAATTATGAAACAGTAAGTAAAGACTTGAATGAAAGTAAACAACAAATAATGAAGTTAAGTGCAGATAATACTCAATTATCTGAAGAATTAAAGAAAGTGAAGAATAATTATTCAACCCAAAAACATATTTCAATGAAATTAGATAAAGAATTATCACTAACAAAAAAAGAATTGGATAATTCTAAACAAAACCAAAATCAGTTGATAATTAACTGTACACAACTGAAAGTATTGAAGAATATATATATAATTATATATAATTATAATTTAATAGAATCAATTAGATACATTATCATATGATGCATCTTTTGCTACAGAATCAAAAAACACATTGGCCAATAGTTTAATAGAACATAAGGAATAAGTTACAAGAATATGAATCACAATTAAGTGTACTACAAAATGAAAATCAATCATTAAGAGTATTATCATGTTATATATATATATATATATATATATCATAATAATAATATGAATAGAATCAAGTAAATACACTCTCTACAGATTTAAAAATCACTGAAGAAAATAAAAATACATTAGCCAATAGTCTTATTGAACATAAATCCAAAATATCAGAATATGAGACACAATTACATCATTTATCATTAGATAATGAAACACTGAAAAATACACTGAATAATTTGAATAATGATACACAATTGGCTATTGAAACAAAGAATGTATTATCTGTATATTATAGTATTATTGTATATTATTAGAATAGTTTAAGAGAGAATGAAAGTACTTTAAGAGAATATGATAGTAAATTGAAACAATTAATGTCAGAAAATGAATCTTTAAAAGTATATATATATTCATATATGTAATAAATTAAAATATAGAATGAAAATGAGAATATGAGAATCCAATTAAAGTTTGAATCATCTCGAGCCAGCAGATTAGAGAATGAAACATCACAAACACAACAACAAGTACAACAATTACGATCTCAATTACTTAATAATGCAGTCAGTCCAATGAAGTTGTCAAATATGGAAAGAGAATTGAATCAATATAAAGAAGAATGTCGAAGTGTATATAGTCAACTGAATAATTTACAACATGAGAATTCAGATTTGAAATTGTATAAAAAGAGATATGATTTGTTAGATTCTCAATATAAATCACTACAGTATATATATTGCTCTGTTTATATATTTTTTTAAATAGAAATACTCATGAAAAATCAGAAAGACAGTTGAGAGAACAAGTAAAAATATATCAAAATAGATCGAGAGAATTAGAAGTATGTATTTATAACTGTCTTTCTATATATAAATATATATTTAAAACTTTATATTCTTCTTTCTTTTTTTCCGTCTAGAAACATTACAGTTGTACAATTAATATAAAATAGCTTCATCTTTTAATTCTAACTAATTTTTATTATAATATTTATTTATATATATTTTATTTTTTATAGGATGCTTTAAATACATCACAAATTGACAATAAAATAACTGAAATGAGAAAAGATAATTTGAATTACTATAATAAACTATCTAATATTAGTTCAATTAAACCTAATATTACTGCTACATCTTCATCCTACATTACTCACAACTCAAACACTTTTAGCAATTCAAATCCAACCATTTCTCCTCTTAAAATTGAACAGTGGTTAAGAGAAGTGGAAAGTACAATTGAACAGATAAAATGTGATGTGAATGATCCAAATTATTCAAATCTCTCATTATTAGCCAATAGAATAACAGATTTAGAATCTAAAATTATATTAATGCTTCACGAAATATATAAAAACAATGATAATAGTTTGTCAAATAATGGATTAGAGAATAAACTTCAAAATATGCAAAAACTTATTGAGAATATAAGAGAAGAGATGAAATCAGTATATTTATAATTAATGTTATTAATTAATTTATAGAAGGTTGTATATAAATCAAATATTCAATCTCCTTCAAACGATATTAAGCATTTATCTCAAAGGCTGTATAATATTCACGAAACAGTTGCTGATATGCAAAGTAGGTTAAGAAAAAACCCACTATCAACAGGAAGAGTGTCTTTTTCGGATTATACTCCCAAATCATCATATTTAGATAATTCAGTTAGTCGTTCTTTAAATACTAATGATTTAATGTAAATATTTATTTGTTTATGGTTTTAAATGGCTTTAGAAAGGAATAGCAACACAAATATGCTAAATTGGTAAGAATTTGAAGAAGTTGGATTAAATAAAGAGTATTATCATATTTTGCTTCTAACAGTGTGATTTAATCAACATTTAAATAAAATCATACATCTAAATCAATTATCTATTCTATTAAGAATCTCAAAACAATCCTATTATTATAAATAAATAATAACCATAAAGATATTATACTGCGAATGTAATCAAATTTTTAAATTGAATAGACTTTGTTATAGCTATTCTTTTAGTAATTACAATCAAATCAATCTAAATTATATTACTCTTCATATATATATATATATATACCAATATTTTCTTGATTTTCCCAACTATTGGTGTATATTTATTTTCTTCTTCACAATTCATTAAAAAAAACTATTAGAAAATATAAAATAAAAATATAATGATTATACTGTTATTTGAATATTGTTAGTATCTGATAAATTTGATATATAAGTAGTATATTGTTCTATATCTTCTAATTGCTTTTTATTTTTGGTATTTTTATTTTTTAATTCATCTATTTCCTTTTTTAAATAATCAATTAATAAATTCAAATTATTGACAATTATGTTTAATTTGTCAATTTCCTTTTTATATTCAGATATATCTCTTTCATATTCTGATCTATTCGAATCAGATGTGTTTTCTGCTTTTAGCTTAATATTTTCATCTCTCAAAATTTCGTTTTCACTTCTTAATTTTTCAATTTCATCTTCTTTTGAAATTATTATTTCATTCAGTTGTTGGTTGTTTTCAGTATTTCTTGTTAAGTCATCAACTATTCTTTTCAACTCTGTATATTCTTTCTGCAATTCTTCATTTTCATTATCTTTCATTAAATATTGATTTGTCTTATTTGTGGCAATATTTTCAAACTCTACACAATCGCTTTGAATTTTCTTCAATTTTTTCAATAATTCCTTCATTTTTTTATCATATTCTAAACATTTTTCTCGAAACTTCTTATGTTTTATTTCATCAAATTTATCTCCTAAAAAATATCTTAAATCGCTTTCTAAAGATTCAACATAATTAGTGAGATTATCATTTTGCTTTTTTATTTCATTAATTAAATTGGATAAAACTGTGTAATTTAAATTTAATGAACGATGTCTACTGCTAATATCTTTATATTTTTCTTCCATTGAATCTCTTTCGTTTTTAATAACCTCAAATTCACTTTTCATACTTTTATTTTCCTCTTCGATTTCAATCAATATTTTAGTCATATTGCTATTTTTTTCTTCTAATGAAGCATTATCTTCTTCAAGTGATTTATTCTTATTTGTTAATTCTTCTCTTTCATTAACTATCATATCTCTTTCTTTTTTCAATTGTATATTGATACTTTCTTTTTCTTTATTAATTTTATCTATTTGGCTTCTTAGATCACTGAATTTCATAATTTAATGCATTATTCTCTTTTTTAGCTATATCCCTTTCATTAGCCATCATTTTATTTTCTGTTTCACATTCATCATTTCTCTTTGCTAGAATTCTATTCTCTTCTTCCAATGAACTTATTTTTTGGTTTAACTCTTCATTTTGATCTTTTAAGGTACCATTTTGAATATTTAACATAGTTATTTTCTGTCCAGATTCTTTATATGCATCTGTTATTTTATTATTCAGTTCTTCTTTTTCTTTACTTAATGAAGTATTTTCTTTTCTAACTGATTCTAATTCTTGAATTATGCTATCTTTTTCTTTTGATATTTCTTGAACATTGACTTTCAACTCTATTTTTTCTTCATTACTTTGATTCAGCTGTTTTTTCAAATCATTTAACTCATTTTCCAAATCCTCCTTGGTTTTATCTAGATCCTCTTTTTACTATTCAATTCATCCTCCATTTCATTAAAAAATGATTATTGTACTTCAAGTCAAGCTTTTTATTCAAAATACATTTCAATTTTTGCTTTTTGGTGTTATATATTTACTATTTATTTATGTAACATAAAATTAGTAGTTATATTCTATAAATTATATCAGTTTTAAAAATACAAATTAATAGATGTTATCTCAACAACCAATATACCTTTTCGCTAGTCACTGTAAATAAGTATATAGTTGATGTACAGTATATTTGTAAGAATTACAGAATATTTATTTCTTCAATTTTTTTTCTGATTTGCCTTTTTATTTAATGGTTTATAAGAATAATAATATAGATTAAATATGAAATATATAAATTGTTATAAGTATAATATAATAAATGAAATATAATAGAATTTTAATCTTCTCTTGATTTAGTTGACTGTTTCTAATACCTTTAAAGGTTTATTTATGACATGGAGATGGTTGTTGAGGATATTGAAATGGAGGAGGTTGTTGTTGGAATGGTTGTGGTTGTGGATATTGGAGTGGAAATTGAGAGATATTTGCTGTTGTAATTTGAATTCTATTTAATAAACTAAAGCAATCCTATATAATAATAATAGCAGATGAATTATACTTCAAATGTGTTAAGATAAACATTATAAAGAGGACAATGAGCTTGCCCAGCCATTCTTTTCGTAATATCAATCAATTTGTTCTATATTATAATATATATACTATGACATACTAATAATTCTTCCATTTTGTTAATTATGGGTGACAATTGGTTGTCTAGTCTACAACTGTTCAGAAATGACTATTTAAAATATAGATATAAAGCTATATACATTTTCATTTTCATTAGAATTAGATAATTTTGATATATTGGTTGTGTAGTATATAATATCTCCTATATGTTTGTTTAATTTGTAATTAGTATCTTTCCATTGTTTAATCTCATTTGTATGACTTTCAATCTGTTCATATAACCTATTATTCATCCTTTTTAATTCTTCATTTTGATTATGTTCTTTGTTTGAATCACTACCAAGCTCATTTATTTTTACTTTTTGAGAATTATTATCATTACTTAATATTTGTATTTTATCTCTCAAATTTTTATTATCTATTCTTAGTTGTTCATTTTCATTTCTAGTTGAATTTATATCTCTTTTAAGTTGTTTATTTCTTCATCCAACATACCACATTTATCATCCATAACTTCATTTTCATTTCTTAATGATTGTATTTCGTTTTCTTTTGATTTATCATTTCATTCATTTTTTCATTATTTCTCTATAACACTTTACTTGCTCATTTATAAAATTATTTAAATTGGTATATTTTCGCTGTAAATCTTCATTTCCTGATGTTTAGCATTGGTATTGATCTTCTATTTGTTTAAATTGAATTAAATATGCTTCACATTCCTTATTGGATATATTTATACTATTCAACATCGGAATTCATTCTGTTTTCAAGTTCTTTACATTTGTCTTTAAATTCTTGGTGTTTAATTCCATCAAATTTCTCTCCCATAAATTTTCCTAAATCTTCTTCTAAAGACTTAATAATTTAGAATATTCGTCATTTCTGCTTTTAACATCAACAATTAATTGGTTCATAGCCGCATATGCATTTGCAATATTCTCTTTTTCTTGTTTAAGTTTAGAATTTTCTTCTTTTAATCCATTCATCACTTTTTCTATTTCTTCTTTTTCTTTCATTATTCTTTCTATTTCACTATTTCTATTTTTTAACATTTCGTCATATTCCTCCCTATTATTAATTAACTGTCTTTGTAAATCTAAATTTCGTTGTTGTAATAATTCAATTTCTTGATCTTTATTATTTTGATTAATTTTGTTTGTTACTATATTCTCATATTTTTCACATTCATTTTTCTCATTATTCAATTCTTCCATTAAAATGTCAACTCTTTTTTTATTTTCTAAACACTTCTCTCTAAATTGTTGTTGTTTAATACCATCATATTTATCACCAATAAATTGTTTGACATCAT
>NGBS01000125.1:0-14663 GCA_002245135.1 Proteromonas lacertae
CAGCTTTAAGAGCTTTAAATGATTCACAGAATGAATATCAAGAAAATGTACAGAAATATATTGATGATATAAACATGTTACAGAATCAATTAGAGATGACTAAACAAGAGAATATTAGATTAGATAATACAGTGAAAGAAATGTATTCTACATCCAACGAAGCAGTTCAAAAACAAGTTGATTATATAAAATTAATAAAAGAAAAAGATGAAGAAATAGAGAAGTTAAAAGAACAAATTCGAATATTGGAAATCAAATTAGATGGATTTAGAAATGTTGATATACTTCAATCTAATTATGAAACAGTAAGTAAAGACTTGAATGAAAGTAAACAACAAATAATGAAGTTAAGTGCAGATAATACTCAATTATCTGAAGAATTAAAGAAAGTGAAGAATAATTATTCAACCCAAAAACATTTCAATGAAATTAGATAAAGAATTATCACTAACAAAGAAAGAATTGGATAATTCTAAACAAAACCAAAATCAGTTGATAATTAACTGTACACAACTGAAAGTATTGAAGAATATATATATAATTATATATAATTATAATTTAATAGAATCAATTAGATACATTATCATATGATGCATCTTTTGCTACAGAATCAAAAAACACATTGGCTAATAGTTTAATAGAACATAAGAAAGTTACAAGAATATGAATCACAATTAAGTGTACTACAAATGAAAATCAATCATTAAGAGTATTATCATGTTATATATATAATATATCATAATAATAATATGAATAGAATCAAGTAAATACACTCTCTACAGATTTAAAAATCACTGAAGAAAATAAAAATACATTAGCCAATAGTCTTATTGAACATAAATCCAAAATATCAGAATATGAGACACAATTACATCATTTATCATTAGATAATGAAACACTGAAAAAATACACTGAATAATTTGAATAATGATACACAATTGGCTATTGAAACAAAGAATGTATTATCTGTATATTTATAGTATTATTGTATATTATTAGAATAGTTTAAGAGAGAATGAAAGTACTTTAAGAGGAATATGATAGTAAATTGAAACAATTGATGTCAGAAAATGAATCTTTAAAAGTATATATATATTCATATATGTAATAAATTAAAATATAGAATGAAAATGAGAATATGAGAATCCAATTAAAGTTTGAATCATCTCGAGCCAGCAGATTAGAGAATGAAACATCACAAACACAACAACAAGTACAAACAATTACCGATCTCAATTACTTAATAATGCAGTCAGTCCAATGAAGTTGTCAAATATGGAAAGAGAATTGAATCAATATAAAGAAGAATGTCGAAGTGTATATAGTCAAACTGAATAATTTACAACATGAGAATTCAGATTTGAAATTGTATAAAAAGAGATATGATTTGTTAGATTCTCAATATAAATCACTACAGTATATATATTGCTCTGTTTATATATTTTTTTAAATAGAAATACTCATGAAAAATCAGAAAGACAGTTGAGAGAACAAGTAAAAATATATCAAAATAGATCGAGAGAATTAGAAGTATGTATGTATAACTGTCTTTCTATATATAAATATATATTTAAAACTTTATATTCTTCTTTCTTTTTTTTCCGTCTAGAAACATTACAGTTGTACAATTAATATAAAATAGCTTCATCTTTTAATTCTAACTAATTTTTATTATAATATTTATTTATATATATTTTATTTTTTATAGGATGCTTTAAATACATCACAAATTGACAATAAAATAACTGAAATGAGAAAAGATAATTTGAATTACTATAATAAACTATCTAATATTAGTTCAATTAAACCTAATATTACTGCTACATCTTCATCCTACATTACTCACAACTCAAACACTTTTAGCAATTCAAATCCAACCATTTCTCCTCTTAAAAATTGAACAGTGGTTAAGAGAAGTGGAAAGTACAATTGAACAGATAAAATGTGATGTGAATAATCCAAATTATTCAAATCTCTCATTATTAGCCAATAGAATAACAGATTTAAGAATCTAAAATTACATTAATGCTTCACGAAATATATAAAAACAATGATAATAGTTTGTCAAATAATGGATTAGAGAATAAACTTCAAAATATGCAAAAACTTATTGAGAATATAAGAGAAGAGATGAAATCAGTATATTTATAATTAATGATATTAATTAATTTATAGAAGGTTGTATATAAATCAAATATTCAATCTCCTTCAAACGATATTAAGCATTTATCTCAAAGGCTGTATAATATTCACGAAACAGTTGCTGATATGCAAAGTAGGTTAAGAAAAAACCCATTATCAACAGGAAGGGTGTCTTTTTCTGATTATACTCCCAAATCATCATATTTAGATAATTCAGTTAGTCGTTCTTTAAATACTAATGATTTAATGTAAAATATTTATTTGTTTATGGTTTTAAATGGCTTTAGAAAGGAATAGCAACACAAAATATGCTAAATTGGTAAGAATTTGAAGAAGTTGCATTAAATAAAGAGTATTATCATATTTTGCTTCTAACAGTATGATTTAATCAACATTTAAATAGAATCATACATCTAAATCAATTATCTATTCTATTAAGAATCTCAAAACAATCCTATTATTATAAATAAATAATAACCATAAAGATATTATACTGCGAATGTAATCAAATTTTTAAATTGAATAGACTTTGTTATAGCTATTCTTTTAGTAATTACAATCAAATCAATCTAAATTATATTACTCTTCATATATATATATATACCAATATTTCTTGATTTTCCCAACTATTGGTGTATATTTATTTTCTTCTTCACAATTCATTAAAAAAAACTATTAGAAAATATAAAATAAAAATATAATGATTATACTGTTATTTGGATATTGTTAGTATCTGATAAATTTGATATATAAGTAGTATATTGTTCTATATCTTCTAATTGCTTTTTATTTTTGGTATTTTTATTTTTTAATTCATCTATTTCCTTTTTTAAATAATCAATTAATAAATTCAAATTATTGACAATTATGTTTAATTTGTCAATTTCCTTTTTATATTCAGATATATCTCTTTCATATTCTGATCTATTCGAATCAGATGTGTTTTCTGCTTTTAGCTTAATATTTTCATCTCTCAAAATTTCGTTTTCACTTCTTAATTTTTCAATTTCATCTTCTTTTGAAATTATTATTTCATTCAGTTGTTGGTTGTTTTCAGTATTTCTTGTTAAGTCATCAACTATTCTTTTCAACTCTGTATATTCTTTCTGCAATTCTTCATTTTCATTATCTTTCATTAAATATTGATTTGTCTTATTTGTGGCAATATTTTCAAACTCTACACAATCGCTTTGAATTTTCTTCAATTTTTTCAATAATTCCTTCATTTTTTTATCATATTCTAAACATTTTTCTCGAAACTTCTTATGTTTTATTTCATCAAATTTATCTCCTAAAAAATATCTTAAATCGCTTTCTAAAGATTCAACATAATTAGTGAGATTATCATTTTGCTTTTTTATTTCATTAATTAAATTGGATAAAACTGTGTAATTTAAATTTAATGAACGATGTCTACTGCTAATATCTTTATATTTTTCTTCCATTGAATCTCTTTCGTTTTTAATAACCTCAAATTCACTTTTCATACTTTTATTTTCCTCTTCGATTTCAATCAATGTTTTAGTCATATTGCTATTTTTTTCTTCTAATGAAGCATTATCTTCTTCAAGTGATTTATTCTTATTTGTTAATTCTTCTCTTTCATTAACTATCATATCTCTTTCTTTTTTCAATTGTATATTGATACTTTCTTTTTCTTTATTAATTTTATCTATTTGGCTTCTTAGATCACTAATTTCATAATTTAATGCATTATTCTCTTTTTTAGCTATATCCCTTTCATTAGCCATCATTTTATTTTCCGTTTCACATTCATCATTTCTCTTTGCTAGAATTCTATTCTCTTCTTCCAATGAACTTATTTTTTGGTTTAACTCTTCATTTTGATCTTTTAAGGTACCATTTTGAATATTTAACATAGTTATTTTCTGTCCAGATTCTTTATATGCATCTGTTATTTTATTATTCAGTTCTTCTTTTTCTTTACTTAATGAAGTATTTTCTTTTCTAACTGATTCTAATTCTTGAATTATGCTATCTTTTTCTTTTGATATTTCTTGAACATTGACTTTCAACTCTTTTTTTTCTTCATTACTTTGATTCAGCTGTTTTTTCAAATCATTTAACTCATTTTCCAAATCCTCCTTGGTTTTATCTAGATCCTCTTTTTACTATTCAATTCATCCTCCATTTCATTAAAAAATGATTATTGTACTTCAAGTCAAGCTTTTTATTCAAAATACATTTCAATTTTTTGCTTTTTGGTGTTATATATTTACTATTTATTTTATGTAACATAAAATTAGTAGTTATATTCTATAAAGTTATATTTGTTTTAAAAATACAAATTAATAGATGTTATCTCAATAACCAATATACCTTTTCGCTAGTCACTGTAAATAAGTATATAGTTGATGTACAGTATATTTGTAAGAATTACAGAATATTTATTTCTTCAATTTTTTTTCTGATTTGCCTTTTTATTTAATGGTTTATAAGAATAATAATATAGATTAAATATGAAATATGTAAATTGTTATAAGTATAATATAATAAATGAAATATAATAGAATTTTAATCTTCTCTTGATTTAGTTGACTGTTTCTAATACCTTTAAAGGTTTATTTATGACATGGAGATGGTTGTTGTTGGAATGGTTGTGGTTGTGGATATTGGAGTGGAAATTGAGAGATATTTGCTGTTGTAATTTGAATTCTATTTAATAAACTAAAGCAATCCTATATAATAATAATAGCAGATGAATTATACTTCAAATGTGTTAAGATAAACATTATAAAGAGGACAATGAGCTTGCCCAGCCATTCTTTTCGTAATATCAATCAATTTGTTCTATATTATAATATATATATATGACATACTAATAATTCTTCCATTTTGTTAATTATGGGTGACAATTGGTTGTCTAGTCTACAACTGTTCAGAAATGACTATTTAAAATATAGATATAAAGCTATATACATTTTCATTTTCATTAGAATTAGATAATTTTGATATATTGGTTGTGTAGTATATAATATCTCCTATATGTTTGTTTAATTTGTAATTAGTATCTTTCCATTGTTTAATCTCATTTGTATGACTTTCAATCTGTTCATATAACCTATTATTCATCCTTTTTAATTCTTCATTTTGATTATGTTCTTTGTTTGAATCACTACCAAGCTCATTTATTTTTACTTTTTGAGAATTATTATCATTACTTAATATTTGTATTTTATCTCTCAAATTTTTATTATCTATTCTTAGTTGTTCATTTTCATTTCTAGTTGAATTTATATCTCTTTTAAGTTGTTTATTTTCTTCATCCAACATACCACATTTATCATCCATAACTTCATTTTCATTTCTTAATGATTGTATTTCGTTTTCTTTTGATTTTATCATTTCATTCATTTTTTCATTATTTTCTCTATAACACTTTACTTGCTCATTTATAAAATTATTTAAATTGGTATATTTTCGCTGTAAATCTTCATTTTCCTGATGTTTAGCATTGTATTGATCTTCTATTTGTTTAAATTGAATTAAATATGCTTCACATTCCTTATTGGATATATTTATACTATTCAACATCGAATTCATTCTGTTTTCAAGTTCTTTACATTTGTCTTTAAATTCTTGGTGTTTAATTCCATCAAATTTCTCTCCCATAAATTTTCCTAAATCTTCTTCTAAAGACTTAATATAATTAGAATATTCGTCATTTCTGCTTTTAACATCAACAATTAATTGGTTCATAGCCGCATATGCATTTGCAATATTCTCTTTTTCTTGTTTAAGTTTAGAATTTTCTTCTTTTAATCCATTCATCACTTTTTCTATTTCTTCTTTTTCTTTCATTATTCTTTCTATTTCACTATTTCTATTTTTTAACATTTCGTCATATTCCTCCCTATTATTAATTAACTGTCTTTGTAAATCTAAATTTCGTTGTTGTAATAATTCAATTTCTTGATCCTTTATTATATTTTGATTAATTTTGTTTGTTACTATATTCTCATATTTTTCACATTCATTTTTCTCATTATTCAATTCTTCCATTAAAATGTCAACTCTTTTTTTATTTTCTAAACACTTCTCTCTAAATTGTTGTTGTTTAATACCATCATATTTATCACCAATAAATTGTTTGACATCATTCTCTAAAGATTCAACATAATCATTAATCTGTTTAACTTCATTCTTATGTAATTCTATCATTTGAGTATGAAATGTTAAATAATTACTTAAAGTGCTATTTTCATTAATCAAAGCTACTATTTTCTTTTCCATTATTTCTTTTTCATTACTATATTGATTTATTATACTTTTCATTCTTTTCAATTCATTCTCTAATTCTTCTTTGGACTTTTGTAACTCATCATTTGTTTCATTCAATTCACTATTTTGTTCTTTCATTCTTTTCAATTCATTCTCTAATTCTTCTTTGGACTTTTGTAACTCATCATTTGTTTCATTCAATTCACTATTTTGTTCTTTCATTCTTTTCAATTCATTCTCTAATTCTTCTTTGGACTTTTGTAACTCATCATTTGTTTCATTCAATTCACTATTTTGTTCTTTCAATCTTTTCAATTCATTCTCTAATTCTTCTTTGGACTTTTGTAACTCATCATTTGTTTCATTCAATTCACTATTTTGTTCTTTCAATCCTTTCAATTCATTCTCTAATTCTTCTTTGGACTTTTGTAACTCATCATTTGTTTCATTCAATTCACTATTTTGTTCTTTCATTCTTTTCAATTCATTCTCTAATTCTTCTTTGGACTTTTGTAACTCATCATTTGTTTCATTCAATTCACTATTTTGTTCTTTCAATCTTTTCAATTCATTCTCTAATTCTTCTTTGGACTTTTGTAACTCATCATTTGTTTCATTCAATTCACTATTTTGTTCTTTCATTCTTTTCAATTCATTCTCTAATTCTTCTTTGGACTTTTGTAACTCATCATTTGTTTCATTCAATTCACTATTTTGTTCTTTCATTCTTTTCAATTCATTCTCTAATTCTTCTTTGGACTTTTGTAACTCATCATTTGTTTCATTCAATTCACTATTTTGTTCTTTCAATCTTTTCAATTCATTCTCTAATTCTTCTTTGGACTTTTGTAACTCATCATTTGTTTCATTCAATTCACTATTTTGTTCTTTCAATCCTTTCAATTCATTCTCTAATTCTTCTTTGGACTTTTGTAACTCATCATTTGTTTCATTCAATTCACTATTTTGTTCTTTCATTCTTTTCAATTCATTCTCTAATTCTTCTTTGGACTTTTGTAACTCATCATTTGTTTCATTCAATTCACTATTTTGTTCTTTCATTCTTTTCAATTCATTCTCTAATTCTTCTTTGGACTTTTGTAACTCATCATTTGTTTCATTCAATTCACTATTTTGTTCTTTCATTCTTTTCAATTCATTCTCTAATTCTTCTTTGGACTTTTGTAACTCATCATTTGTTTCATTCAATTCACTATTTTGTTCTTTCATTCTTTTCAATTCATTCTCTAATTCTTCTTTGGACTTTTGTAACTCATCATTTGTTTCATTCAATTCACTATTTTGTTCTTTCAATCCTTTCAATTCATTCTCTAATTCTTCTTTGGACTTTTGTAACTCATCATTTGTTTCATTCAATTCACTATTTTGTTCTTTCATTCTTTTCAATTCATTCTCTAATTCTTCTTTGGACTTTTGTAACTCATCATTTGTTTCATTCAATTCACTATTTTGTTCTTTCAATCTTTTCAATTCATTCTCTAATTCTTCTTTGGACTTTTGTAACTCATCATTTGTTTCATTCAATTCACTATTTTGTTCTTTCAATCCTTTCAATTCATTCTCTAATTCTTCTTTGGACTTTTGTAACTCATCATTTGTTTCATTCAATTCACTATTTTGTTCTTTCATTCTTTTCAATTCATTCTCTAATTCTTCTTTGGACTTTTGTAACTCATCATTTGTTTCATTCAATTCACTATTTTGTTCTTTCATTCTTTTCAATTCATTCTCTAATTCTTCTTTGGACTTTTGTAACTCATCATTTGTTTCATTCAATTCACTATTTTGTTCTTTCAATCTTTTCAATTCATTCTCTAATTCTTCTTTGGACTTTTGTAACTCATCATTTGTTTCATTCAATTCACTATTTTGTTCTTTCATTCTTTTCAATTCATTCTCTAATTCTTCTTTGGACTTTTGTAACTCATCATTTGTTTCATTCAATTCACTATTTTGTTCTTTCAATCTTTTCAATTCATTCTCTAATTCTTCTTTGGACTTTTGTAACTCATCATTTGTTTCATTCAATTCACTATTTTGTTCTTTCAATCCTTTCAATTCATTCTCTAATTCTTCTTTGGACTTTTGTAACTCATCATTTGTTTCATTCAATTCACTATTTTGTTCTTTCATTCTTTTCAATTCATTCTCTAATTCTTCTTTGGACTTTTGTAACTCATCATTTGTTTCATTCAATTCACTATTTTGTTCTTTCAATCTTTTCAATTCATTCTCTAATTCTTCTTTGGACTTTTGTAACTCATCATTTGTTTCATTCAATTCACTATTTTGTTCTTTCATTCTTTTCAATTCATTCTCTAATTCTTCTTTGGACTTTTGTAACTCATCATTTGTTTCATTCAATTCACTATTTTGTTCTTTCATTCTTTTCAATTCATTCTCTAATTCTTCTTTGGACTTTTGTAACTCATCATTTGTTTCATTCAATTCACTATTTTGTTCTTTCAATCTTTTCAATTCATTCTCTAATTCTTCTTTGGACTTTTGTAACTCATCATTTGTTTCATTCAATTCACTATTTTGTTCTTTCAATCCTTTCAATTCATTCTCTAATTCTTCTTTGGACTTTTGTAACTCATCATTTGTTTCATTCAATTCACTATTTTGTTCTTTCATTCTTTTCAATTCATTCTCTAATTCTTCTTTGGACTTTTGTAACTCATCATTTGTTTCATTCAATTCACTATTTTGTTCTTTCATTCTTTTCAATTCATTCTCTAATTCTTCTTTGGACTTTTGTAACTCATCATTTGTTTCATTCAATTCACTATTTTGTTCTTTCATTCTTTTCAATTCATTCTCTAATTCTTCTTTGGACTTTTGTAACTCATCATTTGTTTCATTCAATTCACTATTTTGTTCTTTCATTCTTTTCAATTCATTCTCTAATTCTTCTTTGGACTTTTGTAACTCATCATTTGTTTCATTCAATTCACTATTTTGTTCTTTCAATCCTTTCAATTCATTCTCTAATTCTTCTTTGGACTTTTGTAACTCATCATTTGTTTCATTCAATTCACTATTTTGTTCTTTCATTCTTTTCAATTCATTCTCTAATTCTTCTTTGGACTTTTGTAACTCATCATTTGTTTCATTCAATTCACTATTTTGTTCTTTCAATCTTTTCAATTCATTCTCTAATTCTTCTTTGGACTTTTGTAACTCATCATTTGTTTCATTCAATTCACTATTTTGTTCTTTCAATCCTTTCAATTCATTCTCTAATTCTTCTTTGGACTTTTGTAACTCATCATTTGTTTCATTCAATTCACTATTTTGTTCTTTCATTCTTTTCAATTCATTCTCTAATTCTTCTTTGGACTTTTGTAACTCATCATTTGTTTCATTCAATTCACTATTTTGTTCTTTCATTCTTTTCAATTCATTCTCTAATTCTTCTTTGGACTTTTGTAACTCATCATTTGTTTCATTCAATTCACTATTTTGTTCTTTCAATCTTTTCAATTCATTCTCTAATTCTTCTTTGGACTTTTGTAACTCATCATTTGTTTCATTCAATTCACTATTTTGTTCTTTCAATCCTTTTCAATTCATTCTCTAATTCTTCTTTGGACTTTTGTAACTCATCATTTGTTTCATTCAATTCACTATTTTGTTCTTTCATTCTTTTCAATTCATTCTCTAATTCTTCTTTGGACTTTTGTAACTCATCATTTGTTTCATTCAATTCACTATTTTGTTCTTTCAATCCTTTCAATTCATTCTCTAATTCTTCTTTGGACTTTTGTAACTCATCATTTGTTTCATTCAATTCACTATTTTGTTCTTTCATTCTTTTCAATTCATTCTCTAATTCTTCTTTGGACTTTTGTAACTCATCATTTGTTTCATTCAATTCACTATTTTGTTCTTTCAATCTTTTCAATTCATTCTCTAATTCTTCTTTGGACTTTTGTAACTCATCATTTGTTTCATTCAATTCACTATTTTGTTCTTTCAATCCTTTCAATTCATTCTCTAATTCTTCTTTGGACTTTTGTAACTCATCATTTGTTTCATTCAATTCACTATTTTGTTCTTTCATTCTTTTCAATTCATTCTCTAATTCTTCTTTGGACTTTTGTAACTCATCATTTGTTTCATTCAATTCACTATTTTGTTCTTTCATTCTTTTCAATTCATTCTCTAATTCTTCTTTGGACTTTTGTAACTCATCATTTGTTTCATTCAATTCACTATTTTGTTCTTTCAATCTTTTCAATTCATTCTCTAATTCTTCTTTGGACTTTTGTAACTCATCATTTGTTTCATTCAATTCACTATTTTGTTCTTTCAATCCTTTCAATTCATTCTCTAATTCTTCTTTGGACTTTTGTAACTCATCATTTGTTTCATTCAATTCACTATTTTGTTCTTTCATTCTTTTCAATTCATTCTCTAATTCTTCTTTGGACTTTTGTAACTCATCATTTGTTTCATTCAATTCACTATTTTGTTCTTTCAATCCTTTCAATTCATTCTCTAATTCTTCTTTGGACTTTTGTAACTCATCATTTGTTTCATTCAATTCACTATTTTGTTCTTTCATTCTTTTCAATTCATTCTCTAATTCTTCTTTGGACTTTTGTAACTCATCATTTGTTTCATTCAATTCACTATTTTGTTCTTTCAATCTTTTCAATTCATTCTCTAATTCTTCTTTGGACTTTTGTAACTCATCATTTGTTTCATTCAATTCACTATTTTGTTCTTTCAATCCTTTCAATTCATTCTCTAATTCTTCTTTGGACTTTTGTAACTCATCATTTGTTTCATTCAATTCACTATTTTGTTCTTTCATTCTTTTCAATTCATTCTCTAATTCTTCTTTGGACTTTTGTAACTCATCATTTGTTTCATTCAATTCACTATTTTGTTCTTTCAATCTTTTCAATTCATTCTCTAATTCTTCTTTGGACTTTTGTAACTCATCATTTGTTTCATTCAATTCACTATTTTGTTCTTTCAATCCTTTTCAATTCATTCTCTAATTCTTCTTTGGACTTTTGTAACTCATCATTTGTTTCATTCAATTCACTATTTTGTTCTTTCATTCTTTTCAATTCATTCTCTAATTCTTCTTTGGACTTTTGTAACTCATCATTTGTTTCATTCAATTCACTATTTTGTTCTTTCAATCTTTTCAATTCATTCTCTAATTCTTCTTTGGACTTTTGTAACTCATCATTTGTTTCATTCAATTCACTATTTTGTTCTTTCATTCTTTTCAATTCATTCTCTAATTCTTCTTTGGACTTTTGTAACTCATCATTTGTTTCATTCAATTCACTATTTTGTTCTTTCATTCTTTTCAATTCATTCTCTAATTCTTCTTTGGACTTTTGTAACTCATCATTTGTTTCATTCAATTCACTATTTTGTTCTTTCAATCCTTTTCAATTCATTCTCTAATTCTTCTTTGGACTTTTGTAACTCATCATTTGTTTCATTCAATTCACTATTTTGTTCTTTCAATTCTTTTCAATTCATTCTCTAATTCTTCTTTGGACTTTTGTAACTCATCATTTGTTTCATTCAATTCCACCTATTTTGTTCTTTCATATCCTTTTCAATTCATTCTCTAATTCTTCTTTGGACTTTTGTAACTCATCATTTGTTTCATTCAATTCACTATTTTGTTCTTTCATTCTTTCAATTCATTCTCTAATTCTTCTTTGGACTTTTGTAACTCATCATTTGTTTCATTCAATTCACTATTTTGTTCTTTCATTCTTTTCAATTCATTCTCTAATTCTTCTTTGGACTTTTGTAACTCATCATTTGTTTCATTCAATTCACTATTTTGTTCTTTCAATCTTTTCAATTCATTCTCTAATTCTTCTTTGGACTTTTGTAACTCATCATTTGTTTCATTCAATTCACTATTTTGTTCTTTCAATCTTTTCAATTCATTCTCTAATTCTTCTTTGGACTTTTGTAACTCATCATTTGTTTCATTCAATTCACTATTTTGTTCTTTCAATCTTTTCAATTCATTCTCTAATTCTTCTTTGGACTTTTGTAACTCATCATTTGTTTCATTCAATTCACTATTTTGTTCTTTCAATCCTTTCAATTCATTCTCTAATTCTTCTTTGGACTTTTGTAACTCATCATTTGTTTCATTCAATTCACTATTTTGTTCTTTCAATTCCTTTTCAATTCATTCTCTAATTCTTCTTTGGACTTTTGTAACTCATCATTTGTTTCATTCAATTCACTATTTTGTTCTTTCAATTCTTTTCAATTCATTCTCTAATTCTTCTTTGGACTTTTGTAACTCATCATTTGTTTCATTCAATTCACTATTTTGTTCTTTCAATCCTTTCAATTCATTCTCTAATTCTTCTTTGGACTTTTGTAACTCATCATTTGTTTCATTCAATTCACTATTTTGTTCTTTCATTCTTTTCAATTCATTCTCTAATTCTTCTTTGGACTTTTGTAACTCATCATTTGTTTCATTCAATTCACTATTTTGTTCTTTCATTCTTTTCAATTCATTCTCTAATTCTTCTTTGGACTTTTGTAACTCATCATTTGTTTCATTCAATTCACTATTTTGTTCTTTCATTCTTTTCAATTCATTCTCTAATTCTTCTTTGGACTTTTGTAACTCATCATTTGTTTCATTCAATTCACTATTTTGTTCTTTCATTCTTTTCAATTCATTCTCTAATTCTTCTTTGGACTTTTGTAACTCATCATTTGTTTCATTCAATTCACTATTTTGTTCTTTCAATCCTTTCAATTCATTCTCTAATTCTTCTTTGGACTTTTGTAACTCATCATTTGTTTCATTCAATTCACTATTTTGTTCTTTCATTCTTTTCAATTCATTCTCTAATTCTTCTTTGGACTTTTGTAACTCATCATTTGTTTCATTCAATTCACTATTTTGTTCTTTCAATCTTTCAATTCATTCTCTAATTCTTCTTTGGACTTTTGTAACTCATCATTTGTTTCATTCAATTCACTATTTTGTTCTTTCAATCCTTTCAATTCATTCTCTAATTCTTCTTTGGACTTTTGTAACTCATCATTTGTTTCATTCAATTCACTATTTTGTTCTTTCATTCTTTTCAATTCATTCTCTAATTCTTCTTGGACTTTTGTAACTCATCATTTGTTTCATTCAATTCACTATTTTGTTCTTTCAATCTTTCAATTCATTCTCTAATTCTTCTTTGGACTTTTGTAACTCATCATTTGTTTCATTCAATTCACTATTTTGTTCTTTCATTCCTTTCAATTCATTCTCTAATTCTTCTTTGGACTTTTGTAACTCATCATTTGTTTCATTCAATTCACTATTTTGTTCTTTCATTCTTTTCAATTCATTCTCTAATTCTTCTTTGGACTTTTGTAACTCATCATTTGTTTCATTCAATTCACTATTTTGTTCTTTCATTCTTTTCAATTCATTCTCTAATTCTTCTTTGGACTTTTGTAACTCATCATTTGTTTCATTCAATTCACTATTTTGTTCTTTCATTCTTTTCAATTCATTCTCTAATTCTTCTTTGGACTTTTGTAACTCATCATTTGTTTCATTCAATTCACTATTTTGTTCTTTCATTCTTTTCAATTCATTCTCTAATTCTTCTTTGGACTTTTGTAACTCATCATTTGTTTCATTCAATTCACTATTTTGTTCTTTCAATCCTTTCAATTCATTCTCTAATTCTTCTTTGGACTTTTGTAACTCATCATTTGTTTCATTCAATTCACTATTTTGTTCTTTCATTCTTTTCAATTCATTCTCTAATTCTTCTTTGGACTTTTGTAACTCATCATTTGTTTCATTCAATTCACTATTTTGTTCTTTCATTCTTTTCAATTCATTCTCTAATTCTTCTTTGGACTTTTGTAACTCATCATTTGTTTCATTCAATTCACTATTTTGTTCTTTCATTCTTTTCAATTCATTCTCTTTCTTCTTTATTTGTAACTCATCATTTTTCATTCAATTCTACTAATTCTTTCCTTTACATTTCTTCATTTCTTCTTTCTCTAGATATGTATTATTCAACATTCCCTCTATATCTTCTATGTACATGTTTTTTCTTCTCTTTGTTTATTTCCTTTCTTATGTAGGTATACAATATAGTTTTGTGCTTCTATAGGTTTTTCTTTTACAGATAATATTACTTTCTTGTATTGTTTTTCAGCATTATCATCTTCTTTATTCTGTTTACACAATATAGTTACCTTTTTAAGTCTTTAGTATAATGTAA
>NGBS01000945.1:0-22809 GCA_002245135.1 Proteromonas lacertae
TTTGTTTCATTCAATTCACTATTTTGTTCTTTCAATTCTTTCAATTCATTCTCTAATTCTTCTTTGGACTTTTGTAACTCATCATTTGTTTCATTCAATTCACTATTTTGTTCTTTCTTCTTTTCAATTCATTCTCTAATTCTTCTTTGGACTTTTGTAACTCATCATTTGTTTCATTCAATTCACTATTTTGTTCTTTCAATCCTTTCAATTCATTCTCTAATTCTTCTTTGGACTTTTGTAACTCATCATTTGTTTCATTCAATTCACTATTTTGTTCTTTCATTCTTTTCAATTCATTCTCTAATTCTTCTTTGGACTTTTGTAACTCATCATTTGTTCATTCAATTCACTATTTTGTTCTTTCATTCTTTTCAATTCATTCTCTAATTCTTCTTTGGACTTTTGTAACTCATCATTTGTTTCATTCAATTCACTATTTTGTTCTTTCAATCCTTTCAATTCATTCTCTAATTCTTCTTTGGACTTTTGTAACTCATCATTTGTTTCATTCAATTCACTATTTTGTTCTTTCAATCTTTTCAATTCATTCTCTAATTCTTCTTTACATTTTCTTCATTTCTTCTTTCTCTAGATATGTATTATTCAACATTCCCTCTATATCTTCTATGTACATGTTTTTTCTTCTCTTTGTTTATTTCCTTTCTTATGTAGGTATACAATATAGTTTTGTGCTTCTATAGGTTTTTCTTTTACAGATAATATTACTTTCTTGTATTGTTTTTCAGCATTATCATCTTCTTTATTCTGTTTACACAATATAGTTACCTTTTTTAAGTCTTTAGTATAATGTAATATATTTTTTATATCTTGCAAAGTATCATTTGGAGATATGAATAACATAACTGATATTTTATAACCAGAAATATTTGGAGTATCTTTATTCATCATTTTATCATGTAATTCTTTTACAAAATTGTCTGATCTAAGACATACATTAGCAGAAATATGATCAAATAATACTATTAAAGTATTCTTTTGTTTTTCTGTATTAGCTAAAACTACTACAAATAATTTGCTTCTAAATACTTCTGAATCAGTTCTTTTTGTTATATTAACAGTAAAGATTGAATTACCATCTTTAATTGTTTTCTTACCATCTATAACAAAATGTTCATTCACAAACTTATTCGTAAACTTACTAAATGGCGTTTCAATCTTTTTTGTACCACTTTCGTTATATTGGGAGTATTCACACTAAGATTTAAAAAAAAAGAATAAATTATACTCTCATAGTGATATTATCATCTGAAACTAATTTGTCATGTAATGTTTTAACCAATTTTTTTACTTTTTCATACTTTTCACCTAAGTCTGAACCATAAAGAATAATACAACAGTCATAACCATTTATTAAATCATTTCTTATTGCATTATAATATGCATCATATCTAAAAGAATTTAATACACTCATATACTTCTCAGTTTCGTCAGATTTCTTTGTGAAGAGATTGTCAAACTCATAATTAATATCAGTATTTCCATTCACGATTATTTTGTTCTATGTATTTATATTTTACTATATATTCACTTTTTCTATTGTAATTCCTTCACCTTCTTGTGTTAATGAATAATTCCTTCTGTTTACAACTGCGCTTATCTACATAATAATAACATTTATATATACATTTATTTTATCACTCATTCTGTGTATGGAAGAGGTTTATGTAAATACACAATCAAATCAAGCTTGTTTTCAAATCAAGTTTATTTTTCAAAATACTTTGTAATATTTTAAAATATTTTATCATAAACATCAATACTTCGTTATATATAAAATCAAAAAATGAATAATGTCACTCTAGAACGTAGAAGCAGTTCTGAGATGCATATAAATCAATGTTATTTGTGTAATCAAGATATTTCTTCGTTAATTCCAGGAGATACATCTGTAGGTAATGCACTATATAATATTTGTTCAAATTGTAGTATATTTTACTTTTTCAATATAGTGTAGAACATATTATCTGTTTTAACTGTACAGGAAGTACAATGATGAATATTAGAGGAAATCCAACTCCAACAGTGGTATGTAAAGATTGTGAAAGCATTTTAGAACCAGTAATGTCAGATTTACCTTTATTTGAAGGTTTATATGCTCCAGATGCAAAATCATTGGATTATTTAGCCGTATATGCAATAATGTTTTTACAAACAGTGTGTTACAATTGCTCTAGGAGGTTAGTTAGAGAACATATTCGTAATGGTTATAGAATAGCACATACTGTCTATACAGGTGGAAGATTTAAGAGTTTACAAGAAATATGTGAATTTTCATGGTATTTAACAGCAAAAGCAGCAGCTAAAAACAGTGCATTTATCAGTGGAGCTTGGCAGCTTGAGGATCCAGATTATTATTTATTCAATGCATTGAGTGAATATGGCTATTCACGTACAATTGGTGGATATATGTTACCGGAAAGAATACGGTTTGGATCAACGCATGTATTACCATTTATTAAACTTTGTACAAAAGAGGGTGTTGAATTACCTGAAAAAGATAAAGTGATTATATTAAAAGATGGTAAAAAAGCGGTTGGCTATGAACAGATAGGAATTGACATAATTCCTGATAATGATATTGAAATCACTTTAGGTTTAATAAAAGGTAAGAAACACATACTAATAGGTAAAGTACCACCAAAATCCAGTTCCATTAATAAGAATTACATATTTTACAAAATCGAAGCTCATGGAACGAAAGGATTTAAAAGTAAATTACAGCATGCAGCAGATCTTGTAGAGTATATAGTAAAGCCGCGTAAAGATCCAGTAGATAGTCGTCGAGAGAATGCTTTAGATAAATATGTTAAACCTTTTAATAAAATTATAAAAAGTATAGAACAAGGCCCAGAGATAGTAGAATTTGTTGATATACAGAAAAATAGAAAGAAATATAAAGAAAATGCAAGGTCGATAGGTTTATCATTTATGGTATCATTTGTAGAAGAATTAGAGAAAGTAATTAGAGAATTGTTGTCTAAAGAAGATATTAAGAAGGAAGAATCTGCATTTTTGAGGGATGTGTATTTAAAGGTGAAAGGTTTCATAGATACAATTGCTTCAAAACCCGAATTAGATCATTTAGAAACAAGATTTGGTGAAGAAGTGATTTTATCGATGGAAGTATATTATTTATTATTATTGTAATATATAGGAGATTTTAGCTAAAGGATGTAGAACTGTGGGAAGATGTGCTAGTTTTCGTAGAAATTCTTTTTAAATTATGTTTTGTATAGTACAGATAATAGTAAGTTTTTAAGTAAGTGTTTTTTAAGTTTTTATGATGTATTTGTTATTTTATATATAAAAAAAGGGGGGGGGAGGGGGAATAACTTTGTTTATTTTTGCAATATGTATTGCCAAATTCATTATAATATGAATACTGTGATTTAAATTCAACATTAACACAAAACAAACTGAATTGATTTTTTTCAAACCCCAAAATATTCATCTCAATCCGTTTCAAAATATAATGAACGGTATAGTGTTTTTTGTGTGTATGTTTTTATATAATTTGCTTTTGTTTATTTTATTAGTAGGTATAATTTCAATTGAAGCAGCTAATATCAACAATGTGACTAATACTGCGTCATTAAGAGAAACATCAGCAAGCATGGATTTAGATAACTTCAATATGAGAAACTTAGATAAATTCGAATGTATAGAACAATATTGCTTACGTTATTATAGTACCTACTTTCACTTTCAACAGTTCACAGCTTCTTTTCAAAGAAGAAGATTCTCTTATTTATGCAGAAGGCATTCTTGGTATTAAAGATGACTCAAATTGCGAATTTGGTGGTGTTATGGTCGATTCTATTTATTACAGGTATTACTTCAGACCATCTTATATGGACGTCATGACTGGGGAGAGAACTCATTTTATGTTATATTGCTTAGAACAAAATCCTTACAATTTAAGAATAGCAAAATTTACTCAGTTAGATAAGTCCCATACTAAGTTTACCTTCCTTCTTTATACTGATCAAACATTTGGTGTAAAATTATCCGAAAATACAATTACCGTTGGCTGTGATGCTGTAACATTGAAGAATGTTTATTATGATTACTCGATAGTGAATGGAATAGCCAAAGGCAAATGTATAGAATTTTACTACAGTAAGAAAGAAATAACTCGTCGATGTAAAAGTGATGGACAGTGGGAAGATGTTACCAGCGATATGGAATGCTATCTCCAAACAAAGCCAGTTATCACACCATCAGCCTCAGAATTATCAGTATCATTCAATAGTGATAAAAGCAAGATTATTTTGAATGGAAAAATCACATTAACAGATTCTTCAAATTGTCCAGCCAATCATATCGATCATATCACTTATTTTTACAGTTTCACTCATGCCAACGGTCAATTACCTCAGAAAAACGATCCATTCATGAAGAATAAGACAATACCTTATTGTTTTGAGAATAATATAATTACATTTGATTTTGATGTAGATAATAGTGATATTACAAAAGATCGATTTAATATATCAATTTATGCTAATGAAAATCAACAATATTTATTAGGAACAGTCATTTATTGTATATACATATTATATATTATATATTATATATTATTATTAAAATAGATTTAAAATGTGAACAAAATCATAATTATAATGCATATTGGCCAAGTGGTTATGTTGGGACAATTCAAGGAACTTGTAATATACTACACATTTGGAACAATAATAATAATCCTAGCCGTTTAGATTATCCAAATCGAATATGTTATCCAAATAATAATTGGGAAGTATTAAGTGAAGGATGTATACCATTTAAACCACAGATTAACTTTGATTATAATGAGACTACTTCATTCTTTAATAGTAATAATATTACCACAGTTAATGGAAAGTTATATATTGATTATATAACAGAATGTCATTTGATTAATGAAACAGTAGCATCCAAGTTCTATATGATAATATCATCTGATGTTAGTAATGAAGTAACTTTTCCAATAGATTCATGTTTAACAACTAATCGTACATATATTACACTAAATAATTATAAAGCTACTAAATTATATAGTAAATTATGTTATGATAAAAGCTGCAATTATGTATTAAAAGATACTGACACTCATATCTATTCCTGTCCTTACATAGTAGAAAACAATATCCATTATAAGCCAACAATATCAGGTGATAGTGTTAATATAACATCTAAGGATTGTTTATATTTCTACGCTTATGGTGGTGGTTTATATAACACTACGAGTTTTATAAGGAAATGTGATGGTGTTTTAGGTTGGGAATTATCAAATGAATTATGTTCGCCAATGAAAACTGATTTTAAATTTGATTTAAGTGGAATTACAGCTTCTTTAGATAATGATTTTATTATATTGAATGGCGATATTAAGATAATAGATGGAAATAATTGTAATTATCCTAGTAAACCTAGTAGTTTATATGTTATCTATGATATATCATCTTCTAATGATATTTCAACTACATCTTCAACTGGTATTAGTAAAGTTATTCCATATTGTTTTAATAATAATAATCAATATGTAATACCACTTAATAATTATAAAGGAAGAAATCAGAATGAATTCAATCTCAATATTAAACTATGTACTTCAAAAACAGAATGTACAAATGTCAATTTATTATCTAAAATATCTAAACCATTTGGTTGTATAGGTTCTACTAATGATAATTATATATTTACCTCATCATTAATTGGAGATAAGGAAGGAAGATGTAAAGATTTTTATGAATATACTGAAAAGCCACCAATTATTGGAAAATGTAATGAAAATGGACAATGGGAATATCCTCAAACTGGTAAATGTATAATTGATAATAATTATATTAAACTATTAATTGATATTGATTTAAGTGATTTAACAGCTTCAATTGATGATAAAAATGATAATAAGATATTAATATTAAATGGAAATGTGAAATTGACAGATCGATATGGTTGTAATAGCACTTATAAACCTAATCAATTAACTATCCAATATGCATTAGGTGCCTATATGAATAACTATGGTAATGCTATTGAAATAAATACTGATTATTGTTTTACAAATAATGTTTATAATATCAAATTAACTGATTATTATGGTAATAATCTTGATGGTGTATTCTTTAATATTAAAGTATATAATAAAAATGGAGGTTTAGAAGTAGGTAGAAACAGCAGAGTGTTTGGATGTAAGCCATTTACTGATAAGAATAATTATATCATTTGGCCTGTATCTTTATTTGGTACAATCAATGGAGAATGTGTTCCATTATATGAATTTGAAATAAGTGGAGATAAGCCAACAAGAAAATGTCTAACAACCGGTAATTGGGAAGATTATGATAAAAAGTGTATTAAAAACAGTAATTTTGTTATTGACACTTCTCCACTAACCACTGTAGTTGAAGCTAATACTCAATTAACTGAGATTAGAGGAAATATAACGATAAATGATTTAAATAAAGGTATTGCTACTTACCAACCTAAAACTGTTACATTTATATATTATTACAGTGATTCTGCTAATCCATCTCAATATATGAATAATGAAATAGTTAATAAAAACTATCCGTTTAAAACTAATCATATTGAGACTATTGATTTATCAACTCCACCTTATTATAAAGCCAATCATGAAATATATGATAAGTTAAATATGAAATTGTGTTTAGATAAAACATGTGTATATACATACACTACTAAATCACAAATATTAGTTTGTAAAAAGACGAATAGCAATACAATTAATTGGAAAAAAACAATAGTAAATACTAAATCAACTGGAGAATGTATTTATTTCTATCATTATCCAATTAATAATAATATATTACCACCAAGATTATGTAAAACTGATGGTATTTGGGATAGTTACAGTGATGTGTGTATATTGATGAAATTCCCTAAATTTGATATCAGTGTGATTGATATAAGTTCTACTTCTTATTCTACTACCAATTTGAATGATTATTCATTACAATTTAAAGCAAAATTAGTGTTAAAAGAGCATCAAATAATACCAAGTTATGGTCAAATTAGATTATATTGTAAGTTGGATAATCAAATAGGTGAAAATTCTGATTATGTATTTTATAAAAATATAAACTATAAAAATGGAACTAATGTAGGAAATGCTACTTATACTGATACAATAAATATTAGAAGTAATATGAATAAGGACAATCATTACTTATATTTAAAACTATGTATTAATACAAAAGATGATACTACCTGTAAATATGAAATACAAGATGCTGTTAATTTTTATCTAAAATGTGAATCATCATCTAGTTCCAATGCTACATGGGATGATTCGTTAGTCAATACTCATGTAAAAGGAGAATGTAATAGAAAATATATATATAATAGCAATGGTTTTGAACCTTTAAGAAATTGCACTATTAATAATGTTTGGGATGAACCAGAGGGTGTATGTATAAGACAAACAAATCCAACATTCTCATACTCATGGAGTAGTTTTAAATCCTCAAATTTAAAGACTGATTCAGTCACCTTTGAAGGGAGATTAGTCGTTAATGATAATTCAAGCTGTTTAAAATATCAAAAAGAAATATATTACAAATGGTGTTTTAAAGATAGTGGAAATAATTGTGACCAAAATAGACAAGCTGTTAAAACCTCTTATTGTTTTAGTAATAATAAACTACAAATCCAAATACCAAGAACAACAGTAACAAATTCAAAATTTTATTTCTTTATTCAATTCTGTACTAATAAAGACTGTAATGATGATTTACTTAACAATGATAAAAATGAAATAATAAGTAATTATACTAAAACAATCATTTGTTTAATAGAAGATCTCTCTAAAACAGATTATCATATGATTTGGCCAAATACTATTCCAAATAAGAGAGTACGAATAAATTGTCCAAATAGTCCACATCAATCTTATTATAATGGTGTTGATGAATATCCTGAAAGAACTTGTAATGAATATGCTGAATGGGAACCATTGATTTATAAATGTGTTATTACTGAGAATGTATGTCGTGATGAGAATCATGCTTATAATAATTTCCCTATGTCACCTTCTCCAAGAGTGTATCATTCACCATGTAACAGTGGTTATCATAACTTAATACCTCGTGATAGTCCTATGTTTAATAGATCAAGAAGGAATTGTACTGGTAATGGTAATTGGAGTGAAATAGAGAATCCTTGCTTTAGTGATGATTATAAATACTTGGAATTAACTACAGATAATGTGATAATTGAAGCTAATAAGAATACGAATGAGTTTTGTATAAGAGGTTTATTGATGGTTTTATTTGAAAATAGAGAAAGAAAAGATGATATATATTTTATGAATATTCAAGTTCTATATGAATTGAATAGTGTGAAGAGTCAAATCTCTGAATTTCAATTTAATAAAACTGTTGGAGTAATTGCTACTACTCAATTATCTCCATTCTGTTATAACAATACCAATCAAATCACTTTCTCATTATACTTCAAAGATGAAGATTATACAATCAAAAGATATCCATTAATAGCTGGTTGTTTCAGTAGAAAATATCAACGTAACAACTTCTATACTACCACATTATTCGGTAAAAACAGTGGTTATTGTGATGATGGATATATCTCTGAGGATGTACCAAAGAGTGAATGTAAACAAAACGGTGAATGGGGTGAAATTAGTAATATTTGCTTCTATCCTGATTATAGATATTATTACTTAAATTTAAGCAATATATTAATTGATGTGAATGAAACTCATTTCATTTTAACAAATCAATTTTCAATTGAACATAACAGAACCTGTGATCCAATAGTTTATTCAGTTCTTCTAAGAGTTTTAAGAATCAATATAAGTCCAGTAGAAAGTGATAAAACTGAATATGTTGATATGAAAAAACTAGCTTGTGTGAATGACAAACTTATTAGTAATATCTTAATCAAGAATAATAAACTAGCCATTAAATCTACAGTTACAAATACAGTATCATTTGGTTTATTCTATTCCTCTGAATCAGTGAATAACGCTACAAGAATCTTAGGTTGTCCAAATTACAATTATAAACATAATATATTCACTACATCACTTTTTGGTGAAAAAACTGGTAAATGTGATAAAGATTATATCTCTCAATCACCAAATGGTTTACCATCTAATACCTGTAATGAAAATGGTAAATGGAATGAAGATATTAAATATCCGTGCTTTAAACCAACATATAAACAGACTAAATTCAATTTTACTGAATTGAAAGTAACTCCTAAAGAAGATGAGTTTTGTTTGAGTGGTAAAATTTTAACTGATTATTATGAAAATCAATGTGGTGATGTAGATACTCCTTTTAATTTAACTATTTATTATAAGTTCAAAAATTTGGATAGTAATATTTATCATTATTTAGATAGTTTTATTTATAAATGTCAAAAGAGAGTATCTACAACTATTTATACTTCACCTGTTTGCGTACCATCAAACACAACGAATGAAATAACTTATGAGTTACGATATGGCGATGAAATCATTACAACTGAATCATTCGTATTAGGATGTAATAGAATAAGTGAAGAACATAACAACTTTAACACCTCTTTAGTTGGTTTTATAGAAGGAAGTTGTGATGCTGAATATGAATCAGAATCAATGAATAATCGACCAATTAGAGAGTGTAAATCGAATGGAGAATGGAATACGAAAATAGAATACATCTGTATTCCAACTGATTATAAATATTTATCATTTGATTCATCTCAATCATTGATTATTATTAAAGATAAAAATAATTTCTGTCTAACCAATAAATTGAAAGTTATATATAATAGAACAACATGTAGTGATGTATATTCTCCTTTACCTATTAATATAATGTATCAATATGCAAATGAAACTATTAATAATACAATTAATACGAATGATCTTCATTATTTCTCTAATTTCTTATTCCAATGTAAATATGGAGTTATTTCTGAACATCAATATCCTGAAGATTTTTGTATTTCTTCTAAGACTTCAACATATGTTACATTCGTTATGATGTATAAAGATAATGTAATAACATCACAAAATATTTGTATATATTATTATTATTATTTTATAATTAGATTTGGGATGTGATGAATTGAAAGATGTAGATAATCAATTTGATACTTCTTTAATTGGTAAAAATGAAGGTAAATGTAATGAAGGTTATATATCACTAAGTCAAAATGGAAAGCCTCAAAGAGAGTGTTTATCTGATGGAACATGGTCAGAAGTAACTTTTCCTTGTATTAAAGATGATTATTCATTATTAAGGTTTAACTTACAGAATTTAGCTATCACAATGAATAATAAAAATGAGTTTTGTATAAATGGTAATTTGCTATCACAATATGAAGGAGAATGTGATAAATATAATTATAATTTAGTTATAAAGTTATATTATCAATTAAATGGAACAGGAGTAGAGAATTATTATCAAGATTTTATATTTGATTGTAGAAATGGTAATTACAGTGTAACTAAATTCAAAGCTGATTTATGTATTGATTCTTCATTATACAATAAAATCAAATTCCATTTATACTATACCAATACTCATATAACTGATTCTTTATTAAATTTAGGTTGTATGAAACAGATAGTTAATGGAAGTGAATGGCAAGCTAGTTTGATAGGTAAATCGAATGGAACATGTTTAAGTGGTTATAAGACATTAAATGATAATATATCTCATCCAATTCGTGAATGTTTATATGATGGTAATTATGGATATATAATAGAACCTTGTGTTCAAATACCTTCAAATGAAGGTTTCTTGACTGGATCAGTGAAATATGCAATATTTGGAATATCAATATTGTTGCTGTTGATATGTTTGTTATTATTATGTTGTTGTTTATTGTGTTATGCTTGTGATCGAACAAAGAAGAAACATAAGAAAAGAGTTAGAAATGAAGCAAATATTGATGCAGAAGATGAAGAAAATGATAATGAAGAAAATGAAAATGATAATGAAAATAATAATGAAGATGATGATAAAGATGAAGACAATAAAGATAATTGTGGAACAAATGTAATATTTAATGATAAAAATGATATAGAATCAATCGATTGTTGGAATGGTTCAATATCTGGTGATTCAAACAATAATCTCAAGAAAGGAATATTGAAGAAGACATCCTCTAAGTTTGGTAAAAAATCAAGTGCTATTTCATTAACAAATAATGCTAATTATAATATGAATAACGCTAAGAAGAGTGCAGCAACAATGTATTCCATGAGAACTAATCAATTACATCCTTCAAAATCCTCTAATTTTGCTAAAAACCCCAATTCCAATGAACCATTACGTCACTTTAAATCTTCTCATAATGTATTAAGATCAAATTCAAAAATAGCTCCATCATTACCAGGAAGTACAAGTGAAACTATGAACGATAATAATTTATTAGGAAGAACTAAATCATCAACATCATGTGGTTTTAATCCAACATTTTCAACTTCAAACATTGGTTTGAGTAATCCAAATATACCAGCATTAGCTAGAACTTCATCGAGTAATTATAATCCTCGATTTACATCAGCTACACTTGGTTTAAGTAATCCTGGTTCTGTAGTAAACAGTGATAATGAAAGCAGTGGAAATGAATTATTAGGAGCAAGTGTGTCATCTTTAAAGAAATCAAATGAAAAAATGAATGAAAATATTCCTCCAAAATATCAATTGAATAAAAGACAAAGTATTGGCCGTTCAATATCCTCTGCATTTCCACCTCCACCACAACCACAAATACAACCTCCACACGCTCCTTCCAGTAGTAAAACAGTTCGTCATTACACTGTAAGAGGAGGAAATGGTCCAACTCGATCTGTATCTTGTCGAATACCTAAAAGAGTGAATAAAACAGAAACTACTGAAGTTCATCCATTTGGAGTCGGAAGTCCTATAAAGAGATCTAAATCTACTCTGTTTAGAGAAAATAAGAGTGAAATCAGTAATGGTGGTCCAGTTAGACAAATATCGAAGAAAAATAGTAGTAAAGCAATGGAATTAGACTTAGAAATCGAAGATCTTATTTAGTTTTTTTTTGATATTATTATTTCCAAATTTTTAAATCCTTTTTCTTTTTTTCTCAATATTTTTGTGTGTGTTGTAGGTATAATACAGTATTTAAATAAATAAATGATACTAAATGTCAAGCCTAAAGCTTGATATTTTTTATTTTATTTTTTAAATTACGCTACTCTTTATTGACATTTTTTGTTTCTATCAGTTTTTTATAGCTATGCTTTGCTTGTTTTTTTGATCAATATGATTTTCAACTAACTGTAAAATATATTTATTTCAATTCAAATAAACGTGAAATGATTATTAATTTAGATAGTTTATTAAGTAAATAAAAGCGTCAATATAATATTTAGATGATAGTTCTTATACTATATACAAATGCCTTCTAAAATTGTGGTTAATAACTCGTTGAAGAGAGAGTTTCGTGGTTCTAACTTACTGTACATCTCTATTTCGGGTGGAGTGACTTTAGACGGAAAGTTGTAGTAAAAGTTGACAGTAAGTTAATCTGAATCAGATACCTCTAAATCGCTGTCTTCAATTATTATTAGTTCATGCTTCTTTTTATTTTAATCTTGTGTAACTACATTTGTATATTTTTCATGCTTCTTTATTACTCATTATTATAATTTATTAAGTGTATGTGCTGTAAACTTTGGGAAGTTTGGGTTTAGACGCGTGTTCAAAATTTAAACTCGCCTAATCTAGTTAGAGTTTGACTCTAATATTTTATATTACTTGACTATAATTGCTTAATTAAGAGATTCTGAGAAGATGGTAGAGATAGCACAACTTTTTTTTGGTCTAATTTCACGATCTTTTAATGATTTGAGCATTTTTGATCCCAACCTATTGTACATAATAACTGTACACAGGATCTCCAGTTTTTTTATTAAATATCTTACTATTAGATGAGAATGCTCAAAATATAATGTGTGATAACACAAGCTCGGCTTGAATATTTTTTAATATTTTATAAAATTTGAGCACCTGCCTCCTATAGGAAGCTAGGGCTTATTTTTGTTAATTAATTAATAAATACTATTATTTTTTAAACTGTTTGACTTATTTACTATCTGAATAACTATCTTAAGCTCTATTTCAATCGTTTATCCCATAAAAACAATTTAACTAAGTCATTAAGACATATTTATTTATAACTAACTGATAATTGAACCTTTTTCTTAAAAAACAAATCATTCAACTAAATTTTGGCAATCTTGTATCTATTCGAGGAAGTCAACATATTTTACATTTCCATAGCTTCTATTATTGTTAAATTATCACCTTCTTGAACATAATTTACTTACATTTATTAAACTACTAGCCATTGGATAAGTTAAGAATTTAGAATCATCTACTTCTCGTTTTATAATCATGAATTTTGATAATTTGCTTTCTAAAGCATTTCTTATACCTACAACGAAGTTATCTCTATTGCATTGTAATTGATATACTTCTACTAATCTTTTTATATATTATAAAGCTACTTCTTTTATATTCAATTTACCTCTCATGCTTTAGCTTTGAATATCTAGCTTTTACAACCATTCTTTAAAATTTCTCAGGTGTAAGAAGACCTTTATCATTTGTAATTGTGATCTTATTAGCTTTACCAATACTCTCTTTTACAACACTTACATTCAAAGCATTATTAGTTATTATATATTGTCATAGATTCTTCACCTTCAAACACTTGAATTAACACATCGAGTTGTAAATACTTGAGTATTATTAACTGAAATTTTGATATTAATTGTAATTAATTAACTTCTATTAATCCTTTCATATATTCAATAGCTAATTCTTTAACTTTGTATAACTTTTACTTTGTTAAATCATCTCTTCTAAAAAACCTTTTTAAATCACTATAATTTCTTTTCTGTTCAATAAACAAGTCTCAATTATTACTTTAACAAGCACACATTCCTATATTATAGTGAAATTCCCATTGCTCAAATATCACTCAATGGACTTATACTACCTGTTTTAATTGATTTGTTTAATATTTTTATTGCATATTGATTCTTTGATGGATCTTCACATAATTCAACTAATTTCTTTATTATTTTATATTGATTGATATGTCCATTACCACTTTGATCTACTTGTAACTTTAATAAATTAGTTTGCTCCATAGGCTTATCGATTGTTACATGACGTTTTAATTTTGCATGAATATTTTCACTTATATCACAAGTATTGTACTATACTTTTTGACATTTTTTCGAGCTTCTCTTTCATGAGAAGTTGCGGAATTTCGAGGTGATTCGTTTGTAAGCCAATCATAAACTTCAGGATTATCACACTCTTCAGAACAATAAGACATACCAACTGATCCTATTGATTGATGTGTATGCCTACCACCTACAACATATTGACCAATTGGTCTAACTGAAGGCTTTATTATATTATTAGATGACAATGGTTGGTTTCGAGATGAATTCTGTTGACTTCCACCATTTTGGTTTTTAAAAGCTTTTTCATGTATATTTAACTTCACTGTTTTTATTTCTACCTCAGATTCAAAAATATTTGGAACTACTACAGGGCTAGAACCGGTACATCCCGTTATTTTCTTTCCAGAATTTTAAATTCAAGAAATATTAATAAACAAAGTGGTAAAAAGTTTGAAGGCTTGTTATCTTTATGAAAGATTTTTAATGGTGAATCGTCTGCTTTAGAACCTTTACAAGCTCAAACAAAGTTTCAAGAGTTTTTAAGAGATTATAGTGAAAACAATATTTATATCTACAGGTATATATAAATATATTGATTATTCTTATCACTAGAAAATCATTATTGGAAAATTTCAACAGAGGTAATGAAGATGAAAATATCAATCCATCTATAACAGATGTTATTACAAGAACAATAAAAATTCCTAAAGTAATTGAAATAGTTGAAGATACAACTGATGTTGATGATGATAAACATGTTGAGCTTGATGAAATTAGTTTAATATTGATAATAATAAAGTTCATAAAAAAGTATATCACAGATGTAGGTCGTATGACAAACTAACTATATATTTGTTAATAACTAACTCCTAACATCATGAATATCATATTAGTTTTAATTGAATCATTCTGCAATATAGAGTTACGCCATACTGGGAACAACAATATTTGTCGAATAATAACTTGATTTTAATGAAAAATAAAAGATTACACCTTATAGTAAAATATTGTCTTATATTTGTTTGGTAAAACTAAAAGGAACAATAAAATAAAAAACTTAACTCAAAAAAATAAAAAAAAGACTGACGTAATTTTTTATACATAGTGTATTAAGAAGTAATAAAATTTGGATAGAATAATTCATACTCTACAACAGCATTTTATTGTACATAATTAGCTGTACATGTTGTTGTAGTGTAAAAAATGAAAAAATTAATTATTATTTGTCATAATTACATTTTGACCGTCAATAATTTATTTTGTTGTAATTTGTTGAATGAGTGAAGAAGGAAGAAATATCAACCCTACTCACTATTCTAAATTAGAAGTATATGTACAATTTTTATATTATATAGATACCAGAAGTTGATTATTCTGATATTAACCAATTAACTCTAAAATCAGAGATAACTAAAGTGGAAGTATTTGGTATAGTTATTGTTAACAATATTAAATAGAATTTTTAAGAAATATACGAGATCCTGAACATCCAGTTTCATTGGAAGAGCTTGGTGTAATAAAATTGGATTTAATAGATGTAAGTAACGATAATAAAACAGTTGATGTAAAATTTACACCTACAATCTCAAACTGTTCGTATAATACATATAATTATGAACTTGTAGTCTAGCTGGTATTATTGGTTTATGTATATGTGTAAAGTTGCAAAGATCATTGCCTATAGAATATAAATTCAATGTTGAAATAACACATGGAACACATGATCAAGAAGATATATGTATTTAGTTATTTTAATGTTGTACATTAGTTACAAAGCAATTGAACGATAAAGAAAGAGTAGCTGCTGCAGTTGAGAATGTAGGTTTATGTATAGTTATATTTTTGTTATATAATTTAGGTGATCAAATAAACAGATGTTTACAACCATCAGATCCTGTGAATATGGGTCAAATAAATAAATTGATAATGTCGTTGTAATAATATTTGTGTTTTAAATGTTGTTTTTTAGTATAGGCTTGGATTATGTTTGAAAAAGTCATTTTCAAATTTTAAATTTCTTTTGTTATAAGTTATTCTGTTTAACATGAATCAATCGTTTACATCTCGTGTGATATGCTTTGCGTCTAAAGATCATCTTTATTTAACTGATATGAAACCTATATATAATTGTTTTCAACCGAAGGTACTTGGATTATTTTTGTTGAAAGATTCTGTTCTTGCACTTAATGATGTATTAGCTGATTTAGAAAGCGAAGAAGAAGATGAGTATAGGAAATAAATCTATTAATATCCTAGAAAAAAGTCCAAGCAAATAACCAAGAGATTAATTAACAATATAACAATTGATATAGCAGGTACATTCCTCTTGAGATGTGTTGAAAGACTCGTTGGTTTATTTGTAACACCTAGAATGTTAGACAAACTTACAAAGAATGTCAGATACTCTGCAGTTAGAAAGGTTCAAAAATTTGGAATTAAAGAAGGTTCAATAAGAATAATTAAAACAGATATTGTAGCATCCTTTTTATATCACTGTGTTGAATTCTTTATTGGAAGAGTATAGAATATATTATTTATATGTAGTGCAAAAATTTATATACATTGATAAGATTCCGTAAGAATATGCCAATATCCTTTTTATTCCTATAATGCATAGTAAAAGTGATAATGGTTTGTCTTTAATTGATATCTTTTAAGAATTAATGAATGAAGATGATTATTGGGAGCATCCAGATACAGAGGCAATATCTACAAGTAGAGCAAAGGAAGAATGGAGAGAATTAAAAAGAGATTTTTGGAGAAGAGTATATATATTATATTATATTATAATTCAATAATTAGACTCATTATGAATTTGTGGTTGAATGTATCTCCTTAGGAATGGGAGGAATTGGTGCTTGTCTTGGTACATTAATATACCCAGGATTAGGAACAGTAGCTGGTGAGATTATAACAAGCACAGTAATGTGTAATTTATGCAGTATGGAATCTAATCCAGTGGTATTGGAAGATAGTAAATAATTAAGTAATTTCTATTATTATTTCTCTATTTTTGGTAATTTAGGTTTTAATTAAGAAAAATAAATTGTTACATATATATATATATATATTTAATGTAATTTTATCGTCTTCTAGTACTAACAGCTGGCTTTTTACTTGTCACTCTTCCTGCTGCAGCATATGCTCCTACTCCAGCATTTCGATGAGTTGTTTTTGGCTAATATGTTATATATATATAACATCATATATACCTTTGCAATGATATCTTTACACTTTGGTATATGTCTTTCAGCAACTTGAGCTTCAAATTTTCTTCCACAATAATTACATTTAATTAAAAAAACATATATATATATATTAAAAAGGATATGGACAAGGAACTCTATCATCAATATCAGGTGGAGCTTCATATTTACTAGCATCATATCCACCACCACTATTATTACCATTACTATTTCCACCTTTCGTACTTCTCATTGCAGCTCTAAACTGTTCACTTTGTATTTTCCATTTAGGCATTGTTGGCTTCTTCTTTTTAACTTCTTTCTTCTTTAATGCTGCTTTTACAATCTGTGCTGCATCTTGACCATTCATTTCAACTACTGCTTTCACTCTCAAATTAGTTGAATTGAAAGTTTTTCTCTTTTTACTTGCTTTTTGACAGGCTTGAATATGTTTGGGTAATACATCATCACTGAAATTTCTTCCACATATAGGGCAAGGTTGCAGTATCATATTAGCAGTTGGATCTTCTATTGGAGCGTATGAACTAATTGGTTGTGCTAAAGCTCCCATGGCATTCAAACAGTCTGGACATTGACAACCTGCTTTTCTAGTACATTCTACTCTTGGACCATTATTCCTTCGCTGTTGTGGTTGTTGCATTATTTGTGGTTGTGGTTGTCTTCGTTGTTGTTGTTGTGGAGGCGGTTGTTGAGGTTGAGGTGCTGGTTGATATCTTTGTTGTTGTTGTTGTTGGTGTGGTTGTCTATGAGATTGTAATTGTGGTTGTTGTCTAAATTTATTATTATTATTATTATTATAGTTTTTATTATTAGAAGGTGAAGTTATAGGTGATGTGGGATATGTTGGTTCATATCCTCCATCATCTTCATTATTATAATCAGATGAATTAGATTGATACATTCTGTTATTAATACGAGGTTGTGGTCTATTAGATATTTGTTTGGGTTTTTGGTATTGAGGATATCCGTTATCATCTTCATCTTCATAATTCACTTCTGCAGATTGTCTTTGGTAGTTACGTTGAGATTGAGTAATTCTTTGTTGTTGCGGTGGCATATTATACTGTGCAGGTGGTAAACTATTGTATTCTTCATCTCTAAATGAGGGATGTTTATTCATTTTCGATTTTAGTAAAGCTAATCCTGCTCTACTTGCTGATCCACCCCTTTCTTTATTAGATCTAGCACCAAATCGAATGTGATCTGTTTCTTCCATTAAATCTGGTCTTTGTGGAGCTGGTGGCACTGGAGAGGCATAAAGAGAACTCATTGCAGCTTTACACTATTATTAGTAAAAATAACCGTTTCATACATTTGGACATTGACAATTGGAATTTCTAGTACATTTTATATTTTTACCTGAGCTTTTTCTAGAAGATTGTCTCAGGATTTCATTTTCTATAATATCTGGTCCAGGTGGTGGAACTTCATAACCTTGTAATGATTTTTGTCTCTGTGGAATTGATCCAGATCCTTGTCTCGAAAAATGATCTAAAGAGTCTTCAAAACCATTACTATATTAAAGATAAACAATGATATATTTATACGAATTGCCTGGATTTCCATTAGTTCTGTATATTCCTCTATATTGAGCCATTTAAAAAAATAAAACTGAAAAGTCAAATGCGGTTCTATCTGATCTTGATCACTTTTTGAATTTCAAAAAATGGAAGAAAAAGAGAGTGTATAGTATATTTAACTAATTCTAATAGAACATATTCATTACTGAAGTAGATGAAGAAGTATGACTGTATCTCTAGTATTGTTTAGATAATTGAGACTTTAAGAGATGATAAGGATGTAAAGACATACCTGATACAGCAATCAGAGCATTCTCAGGTAGTTATCAAAACAATTTTTATGCATGATGAAGAAGTGTCAAAGATAAATCTACTAGTATAGCTTTCCATTAATATTTATATTAATATAGATTAGTGACCTTAATTCAATAACTGGAAATAACATCATTCCCTCAATGGTAAGTTATTCATCAGAAAAACACTTAATTACCTTAAGTCATACATATCAAGAGGAATATACACCATTAGATATGTTAATACTTGATGCACCAGAGGTAATGGAAAACTACAATAGAATATTAATAGACATAGGTGAAGGCTTACTTCAATTATTAGATCAGAATTATTACCATCACAATCTCAAGCCAAGCAATATATTCGTTATACCAACATCACAGTACCACACATTTGTAGCAGATTATTTACACAATTCATTATTCAAAAATCCTCAATTCTCATTCTTTCTTAGTCCAGAGCAATTAGTGAGTTCTAGTCATGATAAATCTGATATTTGGAGTTATGGATGTATAATATATTATTTATACACCAGTGGAGATATTTTATTTTCCACTACACACATTAATTTTGACACTGAAAAAAATACAGCTGAAAATCCTCGTGATTTACTATACGCTATGAGATGTTTTGATTATGAAGAAGATATTGATGATATGTTTTATGAAAATGAAGAAGATGAGGAAATAGGTAGATTATTAAAACAGATGTTAAACCCTGATGCCAGATAGTCGAATGGATTTGAATAGTGTAGTAAATACAATAAAAAGTATATATCTATACATATTATTATTATTATTATTATTATTATTATTATTATTATTATAGATCTTGAAGCGAAGAAAAGGCTAATAGCAATAACAATAATAGTTATGAAATATTACCAACCTATACACATGAAGAACAGGAATTATTAATTATCAATACAGAATGAAAGTATTTATATAATAATAATATTGTTAATATATAAATATATAGAAATAACTATTGAAGATTTACTTCATATCTTAGAGATAAATAGCAATAAATATATAATGAAGAATCCTCTTTTTATATCTGCCTGTCAAAGTCAATATGTAATTAACTTATTGATTAAATCTTATAATCATGAAGGATATAATCTGAAGTGTTTAAATTTATAGTTTTTATGGTATTTAGAATACCAAACCTAAAAGAATTGATGTTAAAATCATTACAACTGAAAAATGATCCAAATTTAATTCATCGATAATCATAGAAGGAATAAAAGATAATTATAGCTTGTGCTTGAATAATCTCAATTTAGATGATAGTTTGATGAAGTTATTGAGTGAAGAATTAACAGAATATAAATTCCTGAAGAAATTAGACTTAAATGGTATATAATATAATATAATATAATAATATAGATAATGAGATAAGTGATATAGGTATAAACTATATAAGTGAAACTTTGTACGAACTTAAGGAGTTGAAAGAGTTGAATATATCCAACAATCGCATCACTAAATATGGAATTAAATATATTGTAGATCATTTATCAGATAATCATCATAATGAATTGAAATCATTAATATGTGAAAGTATTATTATTATTATTATATAAATAGACAATATGATTGATGAAGAAGGTGCAGCAATATTGAGTAATGGTTTTAAGTACTTTCCAAATTTAGAATTGTTGAATTTATCCAGTATTATTAATATTATTGTTTATGTTTATAATAGATTGTAATATATCAGATATGGGTTGTAAAAGTCTTTCAGATAATTTCCCATCAATATCTCAACTGAAAATATTATGTTTAAATGATAATAATATTACAGATATTGGAATTAGAGATTTAACTAATTCATTCAAGTCAATAGTGCATTTGAAGAGTTATTTATTAATAGTATATTTATATATTATAATTATTATGTTTTATCTATCTATCTATATATATATGTAGATAATATGATAGGAAACAAAGGAATGATTCATTTAAGTAAGAATATGAAACATATAAGTGAATTGATAGTATTAGAACTATCTAACAACAATATTGATGATGAAGGAATTGAGATATTTGCTCCTGATTTGACTTGGACAATTAAACTGGAAATATTGAACTTATCAAGTATGTTATATATATATATTATTATTATTATTATTAGATAATAAGATTACATCTGTTGGTATAAAGGAATTATGTAAATTATTATATGTAATACCTCATTTGAGAGAATTATATTTTGAATTATAATGTTTTACAGAATGATGGTGTAAATGTATTATGTGAGTATATGGAGTATATGTTGTGATTTACAGATATTAGAAATTCAAAGTATATATATATATATAATATTATAGAGAATTACATAAGTGATAGTTGTATGAAAATGTTATGTAATTGTTTAAGCAGTCTTCCTTATATAAGATGTTTGAATATGTGTGAGAATGATATAACCCCAATCGGTTTTAACTTTAATGATTGAGAATTACAGAAATTTAATAAATCAATTAGAAATATTGAATATTAAGAATAACAGAATTAATAAAATGAGGAGAATATTAGAAAAAGACTAATTGAAATTAACCCTGAGTTAATATTAAGAATATAGTTATTATATATTTTTGACTTTTTTACAAACTGTATAGTATTATATTCATAATTTTCACATGAAAATCTTTTCATACACCTTTTAATTGAATTACTATTTACAAGCATACTTTCAATCATCTCAAAATCAAATCTATATTTATCATTATTATCATCATTTTCTTTATTATACTCTGTAAATAGTTAACTTATTTAAATTATCTATTTCAAATATTCCTTTATAATTAATTTTAACTAGTTTTTCTCTAGGAATTTAATATCAATAATTCTTTTCCAGTGTATATTTCATAGAATATACAGCCCAAGGCAAATATATCACTTGAATAAGAATAGTGAGGAGGATTCTTATTCCATAATTCTGGAGATAAATAATTATCATTCTTTTCTACTATTTCTGATAGTTTTAGCTTTTAGTTTTTTACCATCATCTACTACTAATATATTCTCAGAGTCTAAATATTTGTAAACACATACTTATGATAATCTTTCAACTCACTCATCAAATTACTCATATAATCAACTATCTCCTAATTGATAAATAATTCTTTTCCTGTTGTTTCTTGTTTATCATTTCCTTTAAAGTAACCATTTATGGAAGATTAATTTCATTAATGTCTACTATGTTTTGTTCGTTTAACTTTCTTTCCATCTTATCATCAATAGTCGTTTTATTAGCATCATTTTCATCATTATGTGTAAATTTCTTTACACTTTTATTTATTTTTCTTAATGCATCAAAATCGGCTGTATTATAACCTATATCTAAAAATATTCATATAGCTGATACATGATATATCATTTACTTTTTCATTAATATTGTATGAAATTTCATTAATTAAAGGTAATTCTCTTTCATCTTCCGTCATTTCCAAAACACAATGCAAAGAAAAAAATAAAATATATAGGTAATAATTACAAGGTAAATTACTTGTTGTACAAATACATTTAAATATCTTACAGAACCTTTCGAAGAAGAAGAAAACAGACCTTGG